>JACXGK010002994.1:0-48808 GCA_016801125.1 Novumbra hubbsi | reverse complement strand
ATCACGGCCACACAGGCAGAGGAGGCCTCCGGGTCGCTTCAGTGACTTTGTTTGTTCCCTCGGGGACGAGGGACTTTGTGGTGGGGGGGCTGTGTAGCGACCCGCACAGGCAGCTGGGGGTTCTAGGTTAGACTGTTACCTGTATGTCTGTCAAACAGCTGTCTGCCAATCCCCAGGATGCCTGGTAGGTGCGGAGGCCATGCATCCTGGTGATTGGCAGAGAGCCTTGGTGGGGGGTTGGCCAGGGGAATAGTTGGGGTGATGAGACCAGGTTGGGTTTGGCGCTCTTTCTCTTTCGCCCGGGGTTTTCATGTTAGCAGGTTTAACGTTAGTGTGTTGGTTGTGTTTTGTTCGGCGTGGGCTACGGCCAGACAGTAGCCGGTGTTAGGTACGAATAAACCGTTGGTTCTCCTTCATCCCCTGTCTGGACAATTGATCCTTTCCGCGTAGCCAGGTCATTACAATATTAATGTTCTCTTATCAATAGCTATCACGCTTTTATATGGTCCTTTATAATTGCATTTTAAATCTGGAGAGGATGGACAACAATCCAGTACCTTATTTCGTTTGATTGGGTGACTTGTTAGATGTTTTTAGAGTGAACAGCTCATACAAACATTTCATGTAAACAAAGCAGCCGTCCTACCAAAGAAATGGAACACAATAGAAACATATTTTACTCAAATGTGCACCGGCAAGACGTGTGACCCTTTGCCCTGAGAAAAGGACAACCAATAGATGAAAGTCTATCCTTTCCCAGTTTAAAATATCTCATTTTCATGGATGAAATAAGATTTTTTTAAAAATTAAGAAAATTAAAAGGTGTCGATCATAGTCTATCCTCTCCTAAATAAATATATGTAAATATCATAGTCATGTAATTCTTAATAGCTATTAACGAGAGACAGTGAAAATCCACCAATTTTCCAGTAAACATTTTTTTCTAGTTATCCTTGTTAATAAAACAAGATAACTCAAGAGAGAGAAAAAGCCCCTTACAAAGCAAAGCTCAAACATTCCACCTCACAGAGGGCTTCTAAAACAATTCCAAGTGAAACATGAAAGAATTGATAGGAATGGAGTAGGAACTGAATGGCCTGTGTTAAATAGGCCACCGAACCATTGACTTCATGTTAGGAAACCAACCGTGTGTGATTGTCTACGTAAAGACCATGACCGATACAAGATAAACTAAAAACATAAAACATATAACGCCACGGGGCATTTTTAAACCTAGCACGCACACATTATTATGCAGTTGACTATAATTCATGATTGGCAGAAAGCTATAAAGTAAATTGTATTCAGTAAGTATATTATTATGTATTGGGCGTTTAGATTTCTGGACCACAGGAGAAATCCGTAAAGCTGCCTTGCCACTAAATACTAGCGTAATACGACTGAATGATGACTGAAAGATGACAAAGCAAGTTGGAAAGCGAAGTCTTAAGACATGGTGATAATGAACAAGCAGAATCCCGCTGTATCACTACCTATGAAACAAAACAGATTACCGTTCCGGATCTGGCTAATACACAATCAAGAGCACACCAGGATGCCTGACATGAACACACATTTTCAGTGGCAGTGTATCAGTGAGAAGCAATTCATTTTGCCGCAATGTATGACAAATATTTTTGTAGCTCTATACTTCTATTAAATGTACAATGATTGAAATGGCATTTTTGCCTGTTACATTTATCTAAAGGGGTGTGGCACCATCACCCATTTCCGAATCCTCTTGAGAAACTATTGTCATCATAAGCTTTTTGGCCTCTACTAACTGACAGTGTGACACACCCATGCCACAGAGGTGAAAAATACCCCTAAATGTGAGGATTGGCTGTAAATGGATTATCGACCGTAAACACTAACAGCAATACCGCACATCTCTACGATCAGACAGTTTAAAAAGATGGAGCGCCTATAAAGGTCCATTGGTCATAATTAGTCATCGTTCAAGACAATGATGCATGTGGTGTAGCCAGAACCTTTTCCTACATCAGGAACATGACGACTCAATCAGGGGAGACGCGTGGTTATATGGAGAGGAGAAATGGGAGGAAGAGACACAGAACAAAAGAGGTAGACTCATCCGGTCCTATGGTACGATAAGACAAAAGGGCCCAATGTTCTGAGAAGGTGAAATGAGAATACGAAGAATCAATTCCAGCTTGATTTTCAAGGTTTTGTCCCCTTTTTCTTTTTTCTCCATATCATGCATTTACTTTTTCTCTGTCTCACTGAGCACCGGTCTGTTTAACATATGTTGCCCTGTCAAGACTCCGGGTAGAATTTCCTGGGGACGGATGGCCAAAGTGGCGTTGTTTAGGACAAAATGGATCCCATTGTTTTAGGTGAAAGTGAAACACTTGTTCAATTCCTAAGACAAGGATCTAAAATGAAAATCAACCGATTAATATATGCTAGCCAAGCCAACTCCACCGTACATTTCACAATGGGGTTGAGCACTGAAAAATGTTGACAGTCTGGAGTGCAGACGCAATCTAAAATGAGGTATATACCATTCCAGCACCCAAGGAATAGCTTACAATGACACAAAACCTGTACAGTATTTGCAAGCTATTCTTGGAGTGCATAAATCATTATCTTTAAAAGATAAAATGTACGTTTAGTTGCCAAACGGAAAAACTTTGGATTGCAATAGCTCGGCTAAAAAAATGCATACTTAAAAACTCTGAGGTGACACTGGGTCACATAATTGGTGCAGAGGGATTTTAGGCTGGTTTAGTTCAGACAGTAATTGGGCCCAGCGATACTGTACTGCAGCTACGATTATTGATCTCAACTGGGAGAAGATGTACCGATTCAAATGACTAACATTGTGGTATTTCTGGTGTGACTGGGTGTGTGGGTTTGTGTGAAGATGGATCCCCCTCTACATTTTTGTTATTAATTAACCAGGCTTTGGTGTCACCCTAAGGGTGTTACAGTGAAAACTACACACACACACACTCTGTCTCGCAGCACTTTTTGTGATATCCTCATCTCTACAGTCACTAATGTTTTTGAGCACAACTCCCAACCAACCCAGCACTGGTGATGATAGAAGATTTATATAGGTATTATTAAATAATAGGCTTTGCCAAGATCCTTTTACTATAATGCACGATTAAGCAAACGCTTTTTCAACAGTCTTCTATAGATCTAGCTGTCTCAGGGACACAATTTGTGTAGTTGCGTAAATTTGTGTAAAATATATATATATATATATATATTTTGAAATGTCAACTTTCCTTGGCAGAAGTTAATAAAGTAAGGTAATAATAGTTCACCTGCATAGAGAAGCACTCTTATCAACTCCAATGTCAGCTTGTCTTGTCTACCATTGTGGTGGATCTCTATGAGATCCAGTTCCAGATCCAGGCTTACATAGATGAAAAATACTTTTGAAGGAAACCAAACAATGACAAATGTTGTCATGTTGTATTCATTTAGCACACACAAACCAATCACAGATACGCATACTGTATCATTACCCTCTCCCGTACATATTTACCCTGTAACCCTTTGCGGACATATTCAGTGGGAGAGCGAACCATTAGCAGACTAACGGAACATCAGGTCTAAAAATAGGACATATCCATCATCATAATAATATTCCTATTTAAATGCATGAACAAATGCTTTGCTGCAGGCAGCCCCATGCCTTAAAATGTCAGGACTTATGATTATGGCCAATGTGCTGATTCAAATGGGTTCTCTTGTTTGGTTACAATCAAATAGATCAGTGAGTTTCTATAGTCTGGCATCGTGTATAGACGACAGGGTTTTCATTTTAAAAGCTGTAAATTGACCTTTTGAGATTATAGACTTAAACATCTTGCTCTGCACCAACTGTGGACGTTTATAATTACCTGTTCCATTTTACAGCCCACTGTATGATGAATATCTACATGCAGAAGAGGTTCCTCTCCGAAAACATCACATTCCAAATTGTTGATAGGAAACTTATTTTTTCCGTTTTCAAAGAAACAATTGCAGGCATCTGTACCTTCTATTGTTGTATTTCTTTAAAATAAACATGTAAAACATTTTCCAAAAATGCTTGATGAAATCCCTTCATTGCTGTTAACCTCTACAAAAACAGGTGGGTGCTTCTCAATACATTTTATTCACAGTGTAATTTTCGTTCATATTTCCATTGGTTTTATATTGTAGCAGGGTCATATGAAGGTTTGTTTTGATTATTTAAGTTACTGCAGTTCTCATCAATCAAAATCCAGGACAACATGACAGGTAATTTCCAGTCATGCCGAAGTTGTAATTACATCACGCAACACCAAGAAAATGAGGACCGTTCTTCATCTATTGCAGAAATTGACTTCAGAACTGCATAACTTGAGAAGCATTCAATGGGAATGTTTTTATTTTCAACACCTGTTGCTGGACCTTGGTTGAACTTAATGGGTTTTTCGGAGCCACCATGTCTTATCCCACTGGTTAACTGGTCAATGCTTCCCAGGCCTTTGAATTGGTCTCCTCCATCTGGGGAGCTGGTGAGACACCTGGGGCGAATCATATCACCAGTACCAGAAGATGTTTACAGCGGGCATCTCCAACTGCCACGGATCCCCAAGGCTTAGGACAGACGGGGAAAAGACAAGCCACCATTAGTGTTGCCCCCTTGGAGCCCGAGGTCCAGATGCACTCATTACTGAGCATCAAATGTCATAATCCCCTGTCCAGGGTTTCAAAGGAAGAACTAGGCTTCTGAAAACCAGAGATGTGTAAACCTATCTATTATCAGAGATCTCACAGTAAGTTTACAAGAATATGAGTCCATGATGCGTTGCAAGCTGATTTAACGTGGGAGGAAAAAAACAAAACAATAATCGGGTGACAGGTGGTGAACGGAAACTGGTTCAAGTTCACAAATTCTTACAAATAGAAATCAAATTGAATTGTATTACTTAAATCAGACACTTGAATGACAAAACAGAAGAAACTTAAGGGTGTAGGAAAACAAAAGGCTTGAATTTGTTTCAAACCACTGACAATATCTCAGTGGTTTAGCTAAAAAAGAGATAAGAGCTTGATCGGAGTGTTAAGGAGTCTTTCTTCACCACCGCTGAACATCTCTCCAGTAGCACCCTTAGCAATCTGTAGCAGGAACGGTATCACAGTAGAATTTACCTTAAACCGAGAAGTGGAAACTTTTATAGAGACAAGGAGATATATTTATCCCAACAGTTGCCTTGATATCTGCCCAACATGAACAACGCATCGACTGGTCATAAGTAGTATTGACATAAGCAAAATCTTACAGGTCTAATGGTCAATGCTCCTCTGCTCATACCCAGAACTCTAGTGCATAAAGTCAGCCTAACACACATTTCTGGGATAATTACTAAAGTATGAAAACATTATCATGTGTACCTTTACAATATGTCTGAATATTGTTAGATAATAAGCCGTCTTTTAAAAAAAAATATATCACTGAACTGGTGAAGAACCCTCTGCAAACAAATCATGTCTGGCACCTCTGCATAGAAATCAAATGGTGCCATCCACTGTTATGTTAGCACTTGATTATGGTGACAGCATCAACCAGTGTGTTGACCCAAACACAAGGGGTTGTCCACCCAGATCTAGCGTGGTTAGAAAACTAAGGGTAATGCATGCCCACAGGAATCTTACCTACACACTCCCTAAGTGAGTTCCCCTTCGCCTTTAGGAAACAAAAGCAGTAAGAAAATCAAAAAACAAAAGTAAACCAGTGCTAAAACCTTAAATTAACAAAGACAACTCCTATGTGTCAAAAACAAAGCTCTCACAGGTAGCAACAACCACAGGAAACAAAACATAACACCATGCAAGGCCTAGAGCTCCCTGAGTAAAGATCAACAGGGCTCTTATACAACTAAGGGGAGGATGGGAGAGGTTGGGTGCTTTAATGGTAGGGAGGGGTCATTGAATGGAGGACGATGAGTATGTTTGTTTGCAAATAGTGATGAACAGACACAGAACAAGACACCCACACATACAAACAAACAGCAACACAAAAACTGGGGAACGTAACATGAACACACACAAACCGGGGAACTTAACACGAACACACAAAAACTGGGGAACGTAACATGAACACACACAAACTGGGGAACGTAACATGAACACACAAACTGGGGAACGTAACACAAACACACACAAACTGGGGAACGTAACACGAACACATAGAAACTGAGGAACGTAAGACGAACATACAAACCGGGGAACGTAACATGAATACACAAACCGGGGGAATGTAACACAAACACACACAAACCGGGGAACGTAACGTACACAAAAACTGGGGAACGTAACACAAACACACACAAACCGGAGAACATAACACAAACACACACAAACCGGGGAACGTAACACGAACACGCACAAACCGGGGAACGTAGCACAAACATATACAAACCAGGGAACGTAACATGAACACACACAAACCGGGGAAAGTAACACGAACACACAGAAACTGGGGAACGTAACATAAACACACAAAAACTGGGTAACGTGACACAAACACACAAACACACAAACTGGCAACGTAACACAAACACACAAACTGGGGGACGTAACGTGGCAACCACAAACATCTGGGGCAACTTCCAACAGACCCGGAGCTTAAGTCAGATATCAAAGCCCAGGCTTGGTGTCACCCTTGTGAGCCACTCACAGAATACCTTGCAGTGTATCCTAGTAATATTTCCGTTTGATCTGGATGGATTTGAAAATGTGGCATTGCGTGACATACAAGAAACTGGTTTTGAAAAACCACAAGCAATGTAAACGTTACTGAGAGGTTAGAGAATTACCATATTCTAGGACACGGATCAAGAACATGACGTCTCTTTCTCTGTACTGCCAACATTTCTTAGGTTGTATCAGCACCTACAAGGATCATGGATGTAGACACCTCCTCCCCTCTGCTCTCGGATACATCCATCAACCTCTTCCTATCTTCACTCCAATCAGACAGCTGGTGGAAGGAGGAGTGTTTGTCTGTGGGTGTGTGAGTTTGTGTGTGTGGGTGAGGAAAGCTGATGAAAAGGAATTTTATCCAACAGGGCTTTCAATCACTCCAGTCTGTCCTAGGACCCCCTGAAGTTGTGCCTTCGTAGAAATACACTTACCATAGGTTCCATTAAATTTACCTAGTTGCGTTTCTGTTCTCAATATCCTTTGACATTTATATGGAGTATACACTGCCCAGCTGATTCTATTTCATTCAAGGTCACATTTTGACGACGCACTAACATTTACTGGATGTCATTGGTGAATGTCAGGGGGAACCCAGTGAAGAGATGGACCATCACACATAATGTCCACATGAATGACATTGTCAGAGAGGAAGACACACATTTTTTGTTATTCAAAGTTTGAGAAAATAATAAGTGATAATAAGAATGATAAGCGATGTTATCAAATGCTTATGGAATAAATGAGTTCTCTGGTACGTCCAAAACAAGGACCTTTTTTGAAGAATGAATGGAACATGACTAATAAGTGACTCCTATTTCAATTGAAGTAAAACCTTTCTATCATCTGAAATTAAAAAGATGTTTTATTTCCACCAAAATATACATGCCTAAAATACATTCATATCATCATACACACATTCATAATTTTTCATCAGATGTTCATAAGCAATAATTAGCAATGCTGCACAGTTTCTTTTAAAGTTTACATTTAAGGACAAATAAAGTACATGGTTTAACAAAATTTAACAAACAAAGGATTTGCAAGAAAGTATCAAAATGTGAATAATTTCAAAGAACTGAGGTTGGGTGATGGTGGAGGCCCGGACACCTGACCAAGTGCATCCTATTTGGTCACATATCCATTACACATTCTCAAAAGTTGTTTTGAGTTGGTTCCTTTTCATGTTAAAAAACAAATGTCCCAATAAACGCAGACCAGATGGGATGGGATTGCTGCACAATTCTGTGGTAGCCATGCTGATTGAATGTGCCTTCCAAAAAAAACACCAACAGTCTCACCAGAAATGCACACCAACACCATCACACCTTCTCCTCCATGCTTCATGGTGGGAACCACACATGGGGAGATCATTCGTTCTCCCGCTCTGTGTCTTACAGCGGTTGGCCAAAAAAATCTCCAATTTGAACACAGTTCAAAAGATCTCCATTTGTCTAATACAAATGTATTGTGTTTCTTGGCCCAAGCAAGTATTCTCTTATTGGAGTCCTTCAAAAGTAGTTTCTTTGTAGCAATTCAACAACCATTAAGGTCTCCCGATGTTGAAATGTATCTGTTAAACATTGTAAAGCATTTATTAAGGATGCAACATAAGGCGCTGTTAACTGCAGATTTCTGCTGGTGACTAACTGAAACCGGGTGAACGTTTTTAAACATCCAGAGGACATTAACACTTATATTTCCAGACATTGTTTCTGGTGTTTACGTGTGTGAGGATGAAGACTGACACCAAACTGGTCTTTCACACTGCCGATACAACAGACACCCACAGACGTCCACATTTCACACTCAACCTAATGTAGAACTTACCTCTAACTACAACAGGAGTCTCTGTGCTCTGCATTGCCCAAGGTTCTGAGAAATGCAGTTCATGGTGCAGCAGCTCAGTAGCCTCATGACAAACATTCTTACAGCACCTTCACTGTTACACAAAAAGAGCTTTATCACACCTTACACAAACCTTATGGCCTACATTTTAAACAAAAAAGGGACTTTTCTTGTGGGAGGATCCGTCAATAGGACACAATTCATAGCAAAAATCTTCTAAAATGCAATATGGACTTGGCCTTTGAATAAAATAACTTAACAAAGAGGCTGAGAGCACAGACCAAGGCCTCGTGAGAGAGGATTGTTAAACACAATGCCGAAGACAATGATTCAACCATCTCCAAACTGGATGAGGAGAACCTGAACTTCATTGAAATGCTTAATGAAAGTAGAGTCCAGGGCGGAGCCAGGTATATTGTATAGCAGCAATAAAACAGAGGCTTATAGCAACACACAAATATATCCACATTCACTGTTGAGAGAAATCTTGGTACTGACCTTGGTGAAAACGAATTTACATGTAAATGATACTGTTGGCATCTGGTTTAATTGTGATCTGAGCTGCACATCTGAAAGGGCAGATATGCTTATTGCTCAAATGCCAACATCTTCAAACTGAAGGGGGGGGGGGCAGAAAACACCTTGAGGTAATGAATTATTCATTTTACATTTGATTTGTGTCATTTGGAAGATATTTATCTCCACTGCGACATAAAGGAGCCATGAGGGTTAAGCACCTTGCTCAAGGACACTTCAACGCAACTGTTTGTGAGAAACAAAAACTATTTTTGTAGAGGTTTACGCAAAGAACAATAATAATGAGTTTAGGGCAAACATAGATTCTACTCTATTAATAATGTAGGATTTGGGATGCAAAAACTCTATACACATCAAAAGATGATCTGGGCTGATTTCAAAATAGTGCTTGTGCCCTTGTCAGCAGTCATACAATTGGAAAGACTACTTCCCTGGTGACTGTGGATATTCAACTGATTATCATGTTGTACCTTATTAGAGGAATTAACCGTCTGCTTCGCAGGGTGTCCATTCTGCATGATGGGAATTTGTTTTTTAAATCACAGATCTGAATCCCGAACAGGCAGCATACCACCCAAATAGACACAGCGAATAGAATAACCCAGAACACAAGACTAAACTGACGACACATGGGAGTGATTCTTTCACTTGCTAAAAGGGGATTAAACAGAGGATTGACACAAACTGGAATACAATTTTAAGTTGTTTTAAGAGTTTCTAACAAATCCAGCAGTGACTGATTCAAGTAGAGGGGTAACGGAGCTGTGCGGAAACACAAGGAAAAGCTGTTTCTTCCGGATCTTTCCTGTTGCACATATAGACTGCACATCCAGCCCTCACTCCAGTACCACTGACTTACTGACATTACAGCCTTTAAAATATTGATACATTATTTACAACTGAGCACGTGCCCTAACATGGTAACCCCCCGAGCAGCAGTCAGCCACCGTGATCAATGGATGATCAAGATGGTGCGGCTGAGAGAAAAAGACAAATTAGGCTCCACCCTTGATGCATTATTCATTGATGAACATTGCGAGTGATAGAATCGCTTGAAGATTCTATCAGTACGTGGTAAGTTTGCTTTCACAGGGTGTCCCATGGAAAGCCACAATCATAGGGAATCTTTAGCCTTATTCAGGACATAAACTAAAAATGATTCCATCCAGTTCTTCATAGAGGGAATACAGAATATCAAAGTCTAAGATGTCAACGGTACTCTGCAGCATTATCCAGTTTTACTTTGCAACTACACCTCTGGTCAGATGAAAGACCAAATACAACGTGAATTTGTCCCGACAGTCTGTAGCAAATTATTGTCAGATTTCTGCACAGTAAAGGTAGAATTATGTGATCACAGACGTCCCAGGTTTTAGGTATATTTTGGCATATCAAGATATTTTGAAGGCTTTTCTGAGAGTATTGAAGGGATTTTCCACAGGGAAAGGTAAGTGTTTTGCCTTTGGTAATCAACAGGTGAACCCTTTATAGTGAGATACACACTTACAAGCCCTTACCAAACAGTGCAATAGGAAACAATAAGAGAACCAACACATTCATGTCACGGATTAAATAATGTATGCATTGTATCTGTTTAGTGTATATCAGTGCAGTGTGTAGGTGTGTGTGTCTGTGTGTGGAGAGTCCATAAGGGTCAGTGCAGGATAGTGTCAATGTAGAAAGACTCGGTTCCTATCCCCCCAACGACATAGTAAATTAAATCAACCTAAAAACTTGTTCAGGGACAGCAATAGTTAAAAATTGTGGGGTCACTAACAATTGTCAAAAATAATTGTCATGTCCAAAACAAAGTTTGTATGCCTGTGTTGCCCTAGCTTTGACTGTTCTTTTGAGTCAGCAAGGCTATTTCCTGCAATAGTGTACACTGGGCAGACCTTGTGCCATGTTTTAATTTGCGTCCTTTTGTTGTGAGAGAAATTCCATCGAAAGCCTGCTCTTCACAAGGTGATTGGACATTGATTTAGATATCGACAGAGCCATTGTGCAACTTTCTTAATATTTACCTGAGTACACAGCTCCCTACCTTTGGTTCCAATGCTAACAGCGAACACGTCCTCCTCCCCGGTGGTGTGGTTAGTGGATTTGCTTCAGAAGTCTGTGTCTGAGGTTGGGGCCAGAACAGCACCAGGGGACAGAATAAGCTGTTACTAATGAACTGCATAGGGTATTCGGGATCACACTCTCTTGAAATAACAATGAGCCTCTAGATAAGAGAAAAAGCATTACAACCGGAAGACAAGTCTAGAAACTCCAGTTGAATGTAAGCTTATAGAACTTATGTTGAATCATGTCTTCCAGAAGAAAAAAAGCTATACATAAAAATACATTTGTCAGTATGCTTGACATTGACCATTAACAAAAAGGTATTAAATCATTGAGAAACAGTGTCAAGCAAAACCTCAATCACATGTAGCAAAATCATTTGAAGCCTTTTATTTGTTTGTATATATATATATACAAACAAAAATATATATATATATGAATTTAGAATTTCAATAAAAAAACTAAAATATATTTCAACCCAAATGTATTTTCCATTACCTACATTTTGTTATTCTCTGAATTAAATTCACTTCATGGCCCATTCATTGTCTTCTGCAGAATAATTAATTTATTCTAAAGTGATAGATGCCTTTGTCAGCTTCTCAAACTGGAACTGCCGAAAAACATTGAAAAAAATTAATTTAGGGTGACCATATACATATCATACAGAATAATTAACTAGAGTCAATAGTTTAATCTTTATATTCTGCTTATTTAGACCCACTCTACCTCACAACACAAAACAAAAAAGATGTGAAGTTATATTGATTTATGGACATTTCCCTATGTTTTCACTACATTTCTCCTAATGAAACTAATCTACCAAAACCTTTTAAATCAGCTACAATTTGTTCATCGTGTAAGCAAGGTTTAAAAGGACAGTACTAAATTAGGCTCTAATGTTGTATCTGATGACCTAGTCTAACAGAAGGGTAAAGAATGAAACCCCTCATTCCTTTATCACCATAACAAAGTAAAGATGATCCAACAATTGCAAAAGCATTCACGTAAAGAATAGAAGAAGCTTTTCAAAGTTATACAACATATTTGAATTCCCACTCAGGTACCACACGTACAAGCCTTTGATTTGAAAATTGGCGCAGAGGCGGAATGTATTAAGCACTCTATGCATAATTCATCTACGATTTACACAGCACTTTGTTTGCTTTTCTCCACACTTTTCTGGTGACAGAGTTACATTCCATTCAAAGGCTTCCAAGGTGACAATAACAGATTGCGTCTGCAATGTTCAACGCCAATACATCACAAGGATGGGATGCAAACATTTAAAATAAATATGCATTTCTTCAAAGATTAGCTGAACTTTCAACTTGTTTAAAGTTGAAAAAAGAGCTCCTAAAAAATATTCACAAGAATTGTCTGTGTAATCCAATATCAAACAACATCTTGTCAATAGATTCCTCAGTGAACTCATCAAAGAGCGCATATGAATAAAATTGTGGAGGTGTGAAGCTGGAGAAGGGATGATTCCGAAGGGAGATCCATCATTGTGTGGAGGAGACAAACCTCACGTTGTTTCATCTGCTGACAAAACTCATGTTGTTTCATCTGCTGTTGTTCTCAGTAATCCACAGATTCTCTGCTCCAGCCATGAATGAAATACATCAAAAGTTGCTTGTGGTTGATGCTGAAAGCACTCTGAAACACCCAGACAATGATCTGACCTGTCACAGTCCTGTCACTAGGACTGTGACAGTAATTGAAACACTGAAAATAAAAATAATATGCCACCAAAACCGATTTAATACATAACAAACTATTAGCTTTAGCTTTAGCTTTATCTATAACTTTATTTTAATGTCAAAATTTTTTGTTGTAATTGGCTATAAACCCTTGTTTTGCTAACAAACTGTTTACATCTCTTCGTATTTCAAACTATTTTTTCAGTTACAAAGGATTTCATCTCTTGTAGATCTAAAGGGTGTGTGAGACATGATAGCCCAACTGCTTGATTATTTACCCATCCAAGTTTACTGTAAAAAAAATACCATGTGAAGATTGATGCCAGCTCTTTCTTAATAAAAATAAATTCAGTTACAGTGCATACGGAAAGCATTGACTTTTTCCACATTTTGTTTTGTCACAGCCTTATTCCGAAATGGATTTCATACACTTTTGATCAAAATTCTACAGACAATAACCCATTACGACAAAGTGAAAAAAGTATGATGAATATTTTTTATAGAAAATATAAACATGTAAAAAAATATTCACAGCCTTTGCTAAATACTTTGTTGAAGCACCTTTGACAGCAATTACAGCTTCAAGTATTTTTTAACATGATGCTACAAGCCTGGAACACCTATTTTTGGGCAGTTTCTTCAAAAAAAAATTACCAGACCTCTCAAGCTCTATCATGTTGAATGGGGAGCGTCGGTGCCCAGCCATTTTCAGATCTCTCCAAAGATGTTTAATAGGGTTCAAGTCTGGGCTCTGGCTGGGCCACTCAAGGACATTCCCAGAAGTGTCCCGAACTCACTCCTTTGTCTTTCTAGGCTGTGTCCTAAGGGTCGTTGTCCTGTTGGAAGATGAACCTTCGAGGTCCATAGCACTCCGGAGCAGGTTTCCATCAAGGCTGTCTCTGTACATTGCTGCATTCATCTTCCCTCGATCCTGACTAGTCTCTCAGTTCCTGCTGCTGAAAAACATCCCTGCAGCATGATGCTGCCACCACAATGCTTTACTGTAGGGATGGTATTAGCAGGGTGATGAGCGGTGCCTGGTTTCCTCCAGACATGACGGTTGGCATTCAGGCCAAAGAGTTCAATCTTTGTTTTATCAGGACAGAGAATTTTGTTTCTCATGGTCTGAGAATCCTTCAGGTCCCTTTTGGCAAACTCCAGACGGGCTGTCATGTGCCTTTTATTGAGGAGTGGCTTCCGTCTGGCCACTCTACCATACAGTCCTGTTTAGTGAAGTGCTGCAGAGATGGTTGTCCTTCCAGAAGGTTCCCCTCTCTCCACAGAGCAATGCTGGAGCTCTGTCAGAGTGGATATTTGTGGTGCCAAACTTCTTTCATTTATGGATGATGGAGGCCACTGTGCTCGGTGGGACCTTCAGTGTTCCAAAGCATTTTCTGTACCCTTACCCAGGGTACTTGATAAAATCCTGTCTCTGAGGTCTTCGGGCAATTCCTTGGACTTCATGGCTTGGTTTGTGCTCTGACATGCACTGTTAACTGTGGGACCTCATATAGACAGGTCTGTGCCTTTCCACATTTTAGTTTAGATTGGATTAAACTTTATTGTCCTTGTACAGTACAACCAAATACATTTTGCATCCAACCAGAAGTGCAAAAAAGAGCAGTGCAAAAATGTTGTGCAGGGCAATGTGTCAATGTACAAAATGCTGTAATGTATGAGCCTATACAATGATGTGCAATGTATGGATGTGCAATTGGCATAGGTAAGTAAAGTGCAAATGTGTAGTTGGCAGTACAAACGTAATGCATTAGTGAATGGTCAAATGAGGTGTCAAAGTGGAAATATGCAATACGAAGTACAAACAATATGCATTGTGCAAATGGAAAATAATAAATAAGGTAGTGTTACGTCCCCAGTTAGTATACGTTATGTTCCAAACGTCTGTGTTGCTGTGTGTTTGTATGTGTTGCTGTTTGTTCCCCTTTGTCTGCACAGGTGCCATCAATCAAGTTCATCTCCCTCCCATAATTCTGTTCAGCTGGTTCCTTTCCCATCAACCAATCACGTCCTTCCATCAGCAGAATAAGAACACCTCCATTCACCACCCCCTGGGCTGTCTGTTGAGCTCATTTTGTCGATCTTTGTTCAGACCACTGGTTGTGCTAGTTTGTTTGTTGGGAGTTGGTTAGATTAGTTAGTTTGTTAGTAGGGAGTTGGGGTTTTGGTTTGTTTGGTGTTTTAGTGGTACCTGTGGTGTTTAAGTGTGTTGTCATTTGTAACCCTCTGTTTGTTTGTTCCCAAGGGGGAAGGGGACCGCACCCTGGGAGTGTGTAGGCAAGAGGCCCGCGGGCATACATTTCCCGTAGGAGTTAATTGTCTATATACACTTGGTAAGACCTGGGCGGACCACCCCTTGTATTTCTTAGAGTAGCCAGGGAAGATATAATTTTTTAGGCACGTTTTGGTTAGAGGGTTTTCTGACTTTTGCTTTCTTTGCTTTGGTACCGCCCAGCCCCTTTTCCCACTTGTACCGTGTTGTTTTATGTGGTGAAATAAATCCCCTGCACGGTACAGTTAGTTTGTTGTTGTCTCCTCCCTTGCACCTCACAACCCCACATCTTATTTCAGTTATTTTCACACGGGTGTTCACGCACAGCCGGCTGTTGTGCCTCCTTTTATAAAAGGCGGACGTAACAGGTAGCATGTGTAGAGCAGCAGGTAGTAGAGGAGGTAGACTAGTATCAAGACACAGAGTTCAGCAAGGTAACAGTAGCTGGGAAGGAACTGTTCCTAAGCCTGCTGGTGTGGGAATGAAGATCGAAGAGACCTGTATCGCTTGCCTGATGGCAGGGGAGCAAACAGTTTGTGGCTCTGGCGCAGGAGTCCCTGATGATACCACCAGCTCTCTGCAGACAGGTAGTCATTTAGGCTTGACACAGTCAACTGCTTTGGCACCGGCACAATTGTTGTGGTCTTTAAGAACACGGGGACAACCGCTTGGGACAGTGACAGGTTGAAGATATTCATGAAGACCCCAGCCAGCTGCCCTGCACATGCTCTGAGCACACACCCGGGAACACCATCAGGACCACCCACCTAGCGTGCGTTCACACTACTAAAAGCAGTAGACAGCTCCGCGATGGACAGACTGAGAGAGATGACATCTGGGTTGAGTTTACATTTTATGGCTGGGTCTTTGTTGTCCTTGTCGAGGCAGGCATAGAAGGTGTTCAGGTTGTTCAAGAGGGAGACATCAGTGGCTGAGTGGGTGGGGTGTTTAGGTCGGTAGTCAGTGACGGCTTGAATGCCCTGCCACATGCATCAAGGGTCAAAGTTGTTGTGGAAATGCTCCTTAATGTTCAGTTTGTGGGCGTGTTTGGCCATCTTTTTGCCCCTTTTCCAGTAGGGCCTTGCTGAGTTGTGAGCCTCTGTATCGTCAGATCTGAAAGCATTATCGCGTGCCTTCAGCAGCAGTCGGACCTCTGTTTGTAATGATTGTTGGGAGGAAACAGGTGCGAGGACGAACGGAGAGGAATATCCCTAAGTAGCACCAAAACAAACAAAACCAGAGAACCGCCAAACCCAAAAAGCAGGAAGTACCCTGCAACTGAAATGCGCTCCAAATTAGACTAGCAAGGAACTCTGGAAACAAAAACACTAAAGCTAACAAGACCAATGAGATCAAGGGCAGCAACCTAGACTGCTAGTAGTGACTAGTACAATAATAGATGCACTCCAAACAATCACCATCACCTTCCTCAAAACAAGCTGGTCCATAAATAGTCCACCTAATAAGGGAATTGAGAGCAGGTGTGTAAAAGTGCAGTTCATGTACCCCTGGGATCTTCCCTAGAGTTAATACTCTGGAGACATCGAACGTAAACTGAAGGAGGCGGCGTTTGGAGCCGGCGTGACAGAGCCCCCCTCCTCAAGTGTGGCTCCAGCAGCACCACGGCAACGACCACGCGGCCTCCCACGCAGATTAGGAGCTGGACAATCCGGTTGTCGGTGATGTAACTCCGTACGTATCGTGCGGTCCAAGATTTTTACCGCGGGCTAACAAGACCGTTCCTCGGGCTGATAGCCCTCCCACTCCACCAGATACTGCAGACAGCCCCGTCGCCTCCGAGAATCCATCAACCTTTGTACCCGAAATGCCGCTCCGCCATCCACGACCAAGGACGGCGAGGGGACCGGCGATCACCTGGCTAAGGAGCGACACATAAAAGGAATTAGAAATTCTATAATTCTGGGGCAACAGCACGGAATACATGACGTCATTCACTTGGCGCAATATCTTGAAAGGCCCCACAAAGCGGGGACGCAGTTTCCTGCACGGCTAGCGTAAAGGTAAGTCACAAGTGGAAAGCCACACCCGATCCCCCCAACTGATATTGCGGAGTCTCGCTGCGTCTACGATCTGCCTGTTCCTTTGAATGGAGGAATGCCTGAGAAATTTTAACATATTCCTCCCATGGTATGTACCCAGCCCAATCCCCAGGCCGATCCATGCAGTACGTCCTCAGGAACCTTCCACGCTCCTGGTTCTGTCGTTCCACCTGTCCATTGGATTGCAGGTGATACCACTGAAGTAAGACTCACCACTATCCCCAGTCGTTCAATGATGGACTTCCAAACTTGTGAGGTGAACTGTGGCCCGCGGTCGGACACAATGTCTTCAGGGATGCTGTAGTGTTGGAACACGTTTTGGAATAGGGCTTCCCGGTCTGTAGAGCTGTGGGGATACCGGGCAATGGAAGAAAACGACAGGCCTTAGAGAACCTGTCGACCACTACCAAAATAGTTGTGCACCCTCTGGACAGTGGTAAGTGAGTAACAAAATTGCTGAGGCCACCAATACTGGCGGCTCAATGTCTCTATGGTACAGGCAATACCGGGGTGACCAGATATGGGGGACGTGTGAGCCCAGGTGATCAAACAATCTCTGATCTCAGTCAGCACATAGGTGTGATTGGCGGGACAGTTATCTGGCGCGGTCTGGTTAATCATGGCTCTCCTTATGTCCTCATCCACTCCCTACTGTAACGGTGCGATGATGCATGAGGGATGAATAAAGACTGTCTCTGGTCCACCATCACAGAGGCGTCATAAAGCGTCAGTCTTTGTGTTCTTAGATCCAGGCCTGCATGACAATGTGAACGTAAAGCGAGAGAAAAACAGGGTCCTTCTGGCTTGACGAGCGTTTAACGGCTTGGCCGTCCGGATGTATTCTAAGTTCTGGTGATCTGTCAGGACAAGAAATGGATGTTGGGAGCCCTCCGACCACTGTCGCCACTGCCTCAAAGCCTTCTTTACAGGAAGCAACTCCCGGTCTCCTAAATCATAGTTGCGTTCTGACTGATTCAGTTTATATGAGAAAAAGGCACAAGGGCGTAACTTAGCTGGCTGACCTTGACGCTGTGGCAGAACGGCGCCGATTCCCGTGTCGGATGCATCCACCTCCACGACAAACGGTAAACTGGCATTGGGATGTCTCAGGATGGGAGCCGAGGTGAATCGATCCTTAAGGCGTTGAAAAGCCCTCTCAGCCTCGTCAGACCCTCGTCAGTTTGCCTTGTGAGTGTACAAAATGCTGTCTTCCATTCATCTCCCTTTCTAAGGCGAATCATTTATAAGCGCTACGTAAGTCTAATTTGGTGAAAAACGCTGCGCCATTCAGCTGTTTTACACTTGCCTCAATGAGTGGTAAGGGATACTGGTACTTTACGGTGATGTTGTTTAAACTTCGGTAGTCGATACATGGTCTTAACCCCCAGCTTTCTTCTTAATAAAAAGTTTGCCTTGTGAGTGTACAAAATGCTGTCTTCCATTCATCTCCCTTTCTAAGGCGAATCATTTATAAGCGCTAGGTAAGTCTAATTTGGTGAAAAACGCTGCGCCATTCAGCTGTTCTACACTTGCCTCAATGAGTGGTAAGGGATACTGGTACTTTACGGTGATGTTGTTTAAACTTCGGTAGTCGATACATGGTCTTAACCCCCAGCTTTCTTCTTAATAAAAAAAGAAGTTGGACGAAGCGGGAGATACAGAGTCTTGAATAAACCCCTGTTGGGTGATCTCCATCGCTTGCGTCTCCGCATAGTTACAGATCCTGTCCCCAAAGGTTCACTGTCCAATCCCTCTATCCGTAACGGTTGTTCCAATAGCCGAACCGGAATCTGATATTGGTCCACTGTTGCCTGAGTTATGAAATTGCGGGCGGAACCAGAATCTATTAATGTCCAGATCCCAGAAGGATTGTGTCCTTCTTCTAAATACAATTTTATCCTGAAAAGCAGATCTTCCTTAACCACAGCTGTCCGCAGTGCCTCTACCTGTACGGAGTTTATTCGACTCACCTCGTGTGAAGAGGGCCGTGATCGCTGCTCCAATCGCGGACAATGTTGCCTCACATGTCTCTGGCTCCCACAGTACAGACACAGACCCTGTTGCATCCTACAACTTCGTTCCGCCATAGTCAGTTGTGTTGAATCAGTCTCCATGGCCTCTTCTCTCTGGTCCTGAGGGGGAGTGGACAGGGATGGAGGTCTTTGGGTTCGTCGACGTCCGCGGATCAGGTTGGCGAATGGCGACTCGTATTAATTGATCCAAATCGATACTCTCATCTCTGCAGGCCAGTTTGCTCTGGATGTCCATGCGCAATCCCTGTTGAAAGTGTGCGCTCAGGGCCGCCTCGTTCCATCCGCTGCCAGCCGCTATGGTTCGAAACAGCAGTGCGTTTTCGTCCACTGTCCGAGATCCTTGCTTCACCTGGAGCAGAAATTCTCCAGCACTTACGCCGGCCCTGGTGTGGACACTGTTACAAAACAAAACAAAATGTGGAAAAACTGAAGCCCTGTGAATACTTTCCGGATGCTATGTATATCCCAATGTTTTTTCTCCTGGTGTGCCAAATGCAGACAGGATACACACATTGCCTCGTTGTAATTATATGAAAAGTGAAGTTCTGTACAAATGATAAATTATGTTTAACTTGAGAATGAACAACAAATAAACGCTGAATGCAGTGGTAGAGGCTATATTTTAAAACTGCAGACTGTTAAACTATTCTGTTAAACAGTACTCAACAAAATTGCTTCTCATCAAGACTTAGTTTTTTCGATGTGCATTCACAGGGTGAAACTGAACTGTCATGTTAGAACTGGATAAAACTGAAGAGGATTTCAGACCATGGGATCGATTGTAGGGAACTTTGAAGTAAATCTCAAGCAATGTATTAGTTTCATTAAATGGGACTGTGGACAGGCCTGGAAGGGTCAGTGCAAACATGACTAATTATCACATATTGTGTCACAAACAACTGCACTTTGGGTGCACATCGATTGAAAAAGACAGCAGCAGGATGAAGACGGCAAAAGTTAATTTGATTGATTAGTGTCTTACTTATTGCTGAACAAACACCATGTTGGCTAAATCTCAGCTGGTCAAACATTGTTGTGGGCTAGCTTATAATTACTGTAATGTTGGACCTTGTGGTATTTAATCTACAAACAAATCCTTCACTGGCAGAAACGTTTTTTTGTTGCCAATGGTGACCACAAACCAGAGACAATACAGATGACATGTAGAGTTCCACAAGGTTTGATATCAGGTCCCACGCTGTTAAACATTTACATGCTTCCTTTTGGCACTATCATTAGAAATTCTATATTCTGACAGCTACGCCGCTGACACACTACTTTACATCTCCGTGTCCCCTGATGACTTTTGCCCCATTGACACATTGATTAAATGCATCACAGACATGAACTTTCGGATGACACACTACTTTACATCTCCGTGTTCTCTGATGACTTTTGCCCTGTTGACACATTGATTAAATGCATCACAGACAGGAACTTTCGGATGACACACTAGTTTACATCTCCTTGTCCCTTGATGACATTTGCCCAAGGTCTAAAGAGAGGGACTGCTCATTTAATTTGTCTCAAATTACAATCAATCTCTCAAACAAAGTATCTTGGTGTGATTTAGACTGTGACCTGAACTTTTTGAGGCCCATATCAGACAAAAGACGAAATACAGCTCTTTACCACGCAAGGATCATAACAACGTTTCTCTGCCAGAGAAACATTGCCGATCCCTTTGTCTTATTTTCATGTTACATTATTTTCATTTATATTTTTACTGTAATTCATACATTCTATCAGAGTATTATTACTTCGTTTTTTCCTTCGATGCAGTCAAACTATTAGTATCTTGATCAGTTTTCACAGACATCAACAGCAAACCCACCTGCTTTTTCGCACACAGCTCCTCCAACCTCAGTCGGCTCTGGCATTGTTGAGTGCAACGAGGTCAGGATACCTCTGTTGGCGATTCCTTCTTCTCCCTGGGCAAGGTCGGCCATTTGCTGGCATCACTGCTGTTTGCCAAAGTGTTGTGTTTTTCAATATCTTGGTGGTATTTACCAAAATAGCTTCATCACCAGCACTATAACAGCTCCAAGATATATGTCTGCTGTAGAAGCTGACAGCTTCTACAATGTTTAGTATGGCTCTCACTTGGTGGACTACCCTCAGCTGGTTGTTTGGCTGGCATCAGGAGCTGAACATGGCAGGCCTACAACGTCCTATAATATCCTTAAGTAAAGACATCCTGCTTCTGGGAGCACTCTAAAACTCTTTTAGAAAGTAGAAGCAAACAATTGAAACAAATATGCAAACACGAGTCACCAGGATGCCGTTTTTCAGTAGACCGTTACTTAGTACTGTCAGCGAAAGATGCCCAAAGATGGTGTGAAAACCATAAACGGCACACTATGTGGCCTCTCCTTCGTCTTCCTAATTGACTTATCGCAGCAGGAGTCATCAATAATTAACACTAGGTTCTAATGAGCTTTAATACCCATTTAGGTGATAACACCCTATTACCATCTGTATCTGAAGTGGTCACATTACACTACCCCTAAGGGTGACTGATGCTGTGCAACAGTCAGTTATCCGAGAAACAGTGGGAAAAAGATATAAACAATGTTGTGCTTAATAGTGTCATACACTGTATGCAGACGGTGTTCAGTGTTTTCCTCTGACCGACAGAATCAAAATAGACTAAGGGGCTTATAACCGTAGGCTACTGGAAAATCACAAGTAGAAAACTCATTTCACCACTTCTGCTAAGGTAAATCAGAAAAGGTTTTAGACGCCAAATAGCCACAAGGTTTAATTTCTGCGGTTCCGAGAAAGAAGGCAAACAAAAATATGGACTGGATTATTCTAAATATTCAGGTTGATCAATTGAGAACATTGAGTAAAGATGAAGCAGGAAGTACATCCTCTGCTGTGCTTTCTTGGTGATGTTTATCTCCCACTTGAGGTCCTGGGTGATGATGGTGACCAGGTCAAACATTGTGAAAGAGCACTTGTTTATGGGCTAGCGTTTAATTTCCGTAATGTTGGAATTTGTGGTATTCAAGCTACAAACAAATACCTCACAGGCAGAAACGTTTTTGTTGCCAATGGTGACCACAAACCAGAGACAATACAGATGACAAGTGGAGCTCCACAAGGTTTGATATCAGGTCCCACGCTGTTAAACCTTTACATGCTTCCTCTTGGCACTATCATTAGAAGTTCTATATTCTGACCGCTACGCCAATGACACACTACTTTACATCTCTGTGTCCCCTGATGACTTTTGCCTCGTTGATTAAATGCATCACAGACATGAACTTTCGGATGACACACTACTTTACATCTCCTTGTCCCTAGAGTAATAATGAAGCAGGAAGTACATCCCCTGCTGTCCTTTCTTGGTGATGTTTAGCTCCCACTTGAGGTCCTGGGTGATGATGGTGACCAGGAAGCAAAAGGACTCAGCAATAATGACTGAGAAGTCACACAGGGTGATTGGGGGGGGTTGGGGCTGGGTAATTCCTAAAATCCACAACCATCTCCACTGTCTTCAGAGCGTTGAGCTCCAGATTGTTCTGTCTGCACCAGTTTACCAGGTGGTCGATCTTCCACCTGTAAGCGGTCTCATCCCCACCAGAGATGAGCCCAATGAGGGTGTTGCCATCTGAAAACGTAAGGAGTTTGACGGATTGATGACAGGAGGTGTAGCTGTTGGTGTACAGGGAGAAGAGCAGAGGAGTCAGAGACATGTTTCCCCAGCTACACATGCTGCCTCCTGTCAGATAGGAAGTCTGTGATCCACCATGCAGGTATATTCTGGCACGTGCAGCTGGAAGAGCGTGTTCTGCAGCAAAGCTGGGATAATGGTATTGTAAGCAGAGCTGAAGTCCAAAAACAGGATCCTGACATAGGTTCCAGAGGAGTCCAGGTGCTGGAAGATGAGGTGGAGGGCCATATTTTCTACAGACCTGTTGGCTCTGTAGGTAAACTGCAGGGGTTCTAGGAAAGTGTTGGCTTAACCAGAGAGGAAAAATAAGTGGTCAGGGAAAAGCCACAGACCTAAAAAGAATAGTCCTAATGGCAAATGTCTTGTCCAGAGGCAAGACATCACATCTGTTTATTTTGAACCATTTCAATAGTTAAGTCATGCGGTTTATATTGACTACACATTGCGTTTCTAACCCTCGGTTGGGCCCTTTAGGAGCCACAGAGACACGATGCATGGTCAAAGTCCTGATGGATGAAAAACACAGGCCTTAAACCTGAATACAGTTGTTTTGAGGGAGGCTCTGCTGAGCCTAGCATTTATGTTACAGGATAAATGGATGAGTGAACATGATGAATGGTGAAAATACACCGGATGTTGTGAAGTTGTAATTCCCGGTACGCCACTCGGCCAGACCTTGTTGCATTTACTCATGGAGAATTAGGGCTCAATTAATTCCAACTTGCAGCATTCACACGGTACCTACACTATCTGCAAAGCTAATATGTAGAATTAGTTTATGACTAATACCATGGAGCATTTATCAATAGGTGTTGCACGTGGGAACCATTCCTGTTGTCGTAGAGCATCACAACTAACGTGTTTGTTTGAGAGATTCTATTTTTCTAAGTATGAAAATTCTTGCTATAAAGTGTGCAATGGTTGCATCTCCTTGCGAACCTCGCCCATCAAATTTGTGTAATCACATTTTCTGGCACAGTTCCGCTTTATTTCATTTATTTTGACTAATTCTTGCTCAAGTTCCCCCTTTTCTGGTAAAATACTTTTTATTAGACCAATGTCATGGAATAGGCAGATATTTTGTATGAACAAAAAGCAGCCACTACAGAAAAGCATATACAGCAGGTGAAATAAGTATTGAAGCATTTTTCTCACTAAATATATTTCCAAAGGTGCTATTGACATGCATGGAATTGTCACCAGATGTTGGTAACTACCCAAGTAATCCATACATACAAAGAAACCAAAACATAAGCTCAGAAATTAAGTTATGTGTAAGAATATTAAATGACACCAGGAAAAAGTATTAAACCCGCTTACTGATATTTATTTAATATTTTGTTCAAAAGCCTTTGTTGGTAATGACAGATTCAAGACACCTCCTGTATAGAGAAACTAGTCGCATGCATTCCCCTATTGTGATTTTGGCCCATTCTTCCACACAAACAGTCTTCAAATCTAGAAGGTTCTGTGGGCCTCTTCTAGGAATCTTTATCTTCAGTACTTTCCATAGATTTTCAATGGGATTTAAGTCAGGTGATTGGCTGGGTCATTCTAGCAGATTTATTTACTTTCTTTGAAACCATTTAAGAGTTTCCTTGGCTGTGTGTTTGGGATAATTGTCTTGCTGAAATGTCCACCCTTGTTTCATCTTCATCTTTGTGTCTCTGTAAATTTGCCCATTCATCCTTCCTTTAATTGTGATGTTCCCACCTCCAAACCTCACTGTTGGTATGGCGTGTTTAGGGTGATGTGCAGTGCCATTTGTCCTCCAAACATGGTGTGTATTATGGCATCCAAACAGTTACATTTTGCTCTCATCTGACCACACTGTATTCTTCCAGTATTTCACTGGCTTTTCCAAATGTTGTGCAGCAAACTTTAAACAAGCTTCAACATGCGTTTTTTCAGCAATGGAGTCTTGTGTGGTGAGCATGCATACAGGCCATGTCAGTGGAGTGCTTTACTTACTGTTTTTTTTGAGACAACAGTATCTGCTATTTCAGGTCTTTTTGAAGCTCTTCACAAGTGGTCCTTGGCTCGTGAACAACTCTTCTGAATATTCTTTTCACTCTGTCAGAAATCTTGCGAGGAGCACCTGGTCAAGGCACATTTATGGTCTTTCCACTTCCGTCTTATGGCCCCAACAGTGCTCACTGGAACATTCAGAAGCTTAGAAATGCACCTGTAACCAATGCCTCCGTTATGTTTTGCAACAATTAGGTTGCGAAGGTCTTGAGACAGCTCTTTGCTTTTACCCATCATCTGTCTTGTGTGACAACTTTTTTGTAGGCCATAAGTTGGGACTGAACCAGCTGATATTAAGTTGCACTAACAAGAGGCTGGATTGCTTTTTAAATACTGATATATTTCAGCTGATATATGTTCAGATATATTTCAGCTTTCCATGCCTTTTTGCACCTCCCTTTCTTCATGTGTTAAAAACGTTTCTACTGTGTCATTTCACGTTATTACACATAACTTGATTTCTGAACTTTTGGTTTCTTTGTATGTGTAGATTACTTGGGTTGTTACCAACATCCGGTGACAATTTCATGTCAATAGCACCTTTGGAAATATATTTACTGAGAAGAATTGTGACGTTTTCAATACTTATTTCTCCCGCTGTCTTGTTAAATTTGATTAGTCTGAAATCCCTAATTCTCTCATCTTTTTCACATCCCAGACTTTATGGTGACTTCCCGAACATAGGCAACTCCAAAAATAAACCTACCAATAGTGTTTTCTAGTCCATCAAAAGCTTTGTAGTGGATATCAAGACACAAAAGATCGGTATGGCGTTAACAGACATAAATTCATCAATATTGAATATCCAATGTTTTGTAATTATTCATCGATTGTGTACCCCAGCCTTACTTACAATGATTGGTTCAAATGAATCCCAGCCTTATGGCACATGATTATATAATATTTCCTATACATTCCTCTGTCCCAACACATTTAGAGCTTTGCCTCCAGGCATTTGTACTGGGATGTACCGTACACCATCCATTCAATTTCATATGGCTCCTTTGCCTTCTTTCTATGGCCTGTTCAGTTATCAGGGTTGACTGTGATTCATCCAGGCATCTGGAGAGGACGTCTTCAGCAGGGGGTTTTAACAGTCAAACGTGTCCAAACCAAGGTCAAGCATCTCCTGTTTGAACCCGGACTCTCTGGCGATCCACCTGTGGATTGACCCTGTCCCCTGCACACTTTAGACGCAGCCAGCCATGCAGAAAGGCACAGAGGAAGAGAGAGAAGAAGGAAGCGTTTCGCTGGGCTGGACTTGGCCTTGCCTCGTTATAGCATGGCTTGTCAGGAATAAAGCCATTGTTTACCCTCGCTAGGTCAATGTTGGCTACTCGCTCTGTGCTTGCCCTGTCAGCCATGACAATCAATACGCGCAGAGACTGTGGTGGCTGTGTAAAAACAGGGGAGAAAATGCCATGCTGGACCTGTTGACTTAGCTGAGGAGTTTCGATATAAAAGAATCGTTGATAACCTTGTAGAAAATAATTCATTTTCGAAATGTCAAAATCCTTTTCATTTCACTGTTGTTGCTAGTATAGGCTTAGCTGCTAAAGCCCTTGAAATCTCAGGATTACCTCAATATTTCTAATTTAAATATAGCCTCAAGCACAGCACAGACTAATTTCCCGGTGTGCCCAAATTAATGAAAAAATGTGTTACCCCGAGTAAAAACACACACACACCCACACTGTGAACCCTTGGGAATGGGACCAGAGATTGATGACAAGGTTGGACTAAGAAAAGAAAAATTCTAAGGGCAATTTGGCTAGATATTATATGCTGAGTTAAATTTAGTGCTTAATAGAACAATGTGGCTGTTTTCTTAAAGCTCACAACAATACAAATGACAAAATAAAATAAACACTATTGAAAAACACAAGCAGCAATTAGGACCCCTCCAAAAGCCTACACATTGATTACACAGCCTTCATTATGGTCGGCCAATCGAAACAAATCTGGCAGGAAGAGCAGACGATCTTTACTGGACCACAATCTATTAGCCAACAGAGCCTCCCCAGTGATAAACAAATGGACAACAGCTAATTGCATGCATCTCTCGGTGGAAGACAGGTTTAGTGAATGGAACTAGTTAAATTAAATCTGTTCGATACAAGGAAGGAAGGAAGGAGGGAGATTAAAATTAATAGACAGATAATAATACTACATAATAATATGAATCATGAGTTTTATATAGGTTTTCCAATTAGGCCCAAAAACAATTGTGTTGTTTTTACACTGGATTGGGTCTAACTACCTGGTATTGGCAAAAGGACTGCTTCAGTATATTGTTTTGACTATATATTTTATCTAACAGTCCATTTTCCAAAAAGGGGAAAAGCCATATTCATCACTAAATACATTTCTGTCAGGAGGCACTCTTATCCTGAGCGACTTGGTGTAGCGCGTTCATTTGTATTCTGGCCCCCTTGCCGTGGTAATTCAACCCTGGGCCCCATGCGTTGGAGCGCCAACTGAGACACCTGTCAGGACCACTTTCTAGGCCACTCCCTTGGTGCTCCTTCATCTGTCACAGTCTGAAAGCAGATGTTCCCATTGGTTCAGGCAGCAGGCAGACGCCCACCCCCCCACCAGTTCAGCCCTTCTCGATGGAGTGAACGAAAACCCTCCGCCCCCTTTACATCCACTTCATTAGCTTTTATCTACAGGCTAGATGAGTGTGGCCCCAACTGTTGTTGGCTTTCCTCTACTGTGCCGTGTGGTGATGAGGGATGAAGACTTGCTCTGCCGGACTAGCTGGTGATAGGTGAAGCGGAATACTGAGTTGTCGGCTATGCGGAGAATGTGTGTGGGACTACCCACAGCTGATTACATGTGAGGTGTATGTCACTGTGCTCTTATTGTAACGGTAAAGGTCGGAGAGTAAACACAAGGGTGAGAATTACACACGTTTCAGCCGCTGGTTTCATTGTTTTATCCTTCTCAAACACGGGAGGCTGGTGGCTTCTTAATTCGGGAGGAAAGGCTCATTGTCGTGACAGGAGCAAAATAAAAGAATCAGCTATCAAACACATTGCATACCTGGCTTCCAATTGTAAGTTACCGGTCAGTGCGTTTCGTTCCTGACAAAAACTAGGCGCCATCCTCTCCTCACCGCTTCCCTTAGATTTTGAAATATTGATCATTTGCATTTATCATCTCCATTTGCTTGATATATCTCTGGTGACAAAGACAGCATGCAGGACTGTCTGGATGCCTGTATAATTGGGTAATGTTCATACTTCAGGATCCAGTAAATAAAGGTTACATACTTCATAGAATACTTTATAAATCCCAGTACATACATACTTCAGGATCCAGTAAATAAAGGTTACATACTTCATAGAATACTTTATAGATCCCAGTACATACATACTTCAGGATCCCAGTAAATAAAGGATACATACTTCATAGAATACTTTATAGATCCCAGTACATACATACTTCAGGATCCAGTAAATAAAGGTTACATACTTCATAGAATACTTTATAGATCCCAGTACATACATACTTCAGGATCCCAGTAAATAAAGGATACATACTTCATAGAATACTTTATAGATCCCAGTACATACATACTTCAGGATCCCAGTAAATAAAGGATACATACTTCATAGAATACTTTATAGATCCCAGTACATACATACTTCAGGATCCCAGTAAATAAAGGATACATACTTCATAGAATACTTTATAGATCCCAGTACATACATACTTCAGGATCCAGTAAATAAAGGATACATACTTCATAGAATACTTTATAGATCCCAGTACATACATACTTCAGGATCCAGTAAATAAAGGTTACATACTTTATAGAATACTTTATAGATCCCAGTACATACATACTTCAGGATCCCAGTAAATAAAGGATACATACTTCATAGAATACTTTACAGATCCCAGTACATACATACTTCAGGATCCAGTAAATAAAGGTTACATACTTCATAGAATACTTTATAGATCCCAGTACATACATACTTCAGGATCACAGTAAATAAAGGATACATACTTCATAGAATACTTTATAGATCCCAGTACATACATACTTCAGGATCCAGTAAATAAAGGATACATACTTCATAGAATACTTTATAGATCCCAGTACATACATACTTCAGGATCCAGTAAATAAAGGATACATACTTCATAGAATACTTTATAGATCCCAGTACATACATACTTCAGGATCCAGTAAATAAAGGATATATACTTCATAGAATACTTTATAGATCCCAGTACATACATACTTCAGGATCCAGTAAATAAAGGATACATACTTCATAGAATACTTTATAGATCCCAGTACATACATACTTCAGGATCCAGTAAATGAAGGTTACATACTTCATAGAACAAAAACCCAGGCATCCTGAAGATGTTGAGTCCAACCATCTGGCAGATCACCTACCTACCGAAGATGTTAATCGTGTTTTGATAGCAGTGTATTGGGAACAACTCATCACATTGGGAACAACTCATCTAGGAACAAGAAAACCCAAACACAGGGAAGGATGGTATGAGACACAGGCACACACAGAAAAAGAGATAGATAAACAGAGGTTAAAAAGACTGTTAAAAATGATCATAGTGCTGGCAGGCATAACATTACAAAGTCCTGGGAAGACAGACAGGAAGAAAGATAGCTCTGGTAGACATTATGTTTCTTGCTTATTTTCCTAGCTTTATCCTGACATTGGTTTGTCATGGATTGTCCAGAGACGGCTTGTTAAGGGATGAGCTAATTAGGTGAAAATACACTGCAATATCCTTGTAACCAAGGCAGTGTTAGCATGGGCTAATCACGCGGCAGCCAAGGACCCTGCTACTAGGACCTTGCTACTATTAAATGTTTATTTAATATTGGTTGTTTTGGCATCTTTTAATGTACAAATAGCATTTTGTGTTTTGGCCTTCACATATATCCATACCCTGTGCAATCGCAAGAAAAAAAGTATTGTCAACACAAAGTTTAATATTGTAGGTAAGGTCTTACAAGGTGCGTAAAAATATAAATCTTCACATCAAAAACGAAATTACGATAAAAAGTCAAACCTCTAGCTGAGTGGATTCCACATGCAGCACATTCATGTGATCTGCTGTACCAAGGTCAATAGGTTTTTTAGATTTGTGAAATCTTCACCTTTCAGACATTGGTAAATGGTCACAGATTGTCTTGAAACTAACAAAAATAGATATTTTAGGAGATCAGCTTATTCATTGGCCATTAAGGCATTCTATCTTAATTACACAAATATATTCAAGATGCTCTGAACAAAAATACCAGAATGAAACAGAATTTGGAACGAATCAGGTTTATTAGTTAATGAACTAGTGTGACTAGCATATTTTGGAATGTAGTCCTTCAAAGATTTCAGTCAGCACAACCCTACAAATAGTGGATTTGGAGCTGGAAACGGTAATCATATTACAGATTTATTGCATTTGTAAAGCGCTTTGCATTCTAAAAAAATACTGTCAACATGCATGAAAAAGAAAATACTAAATAAAAAAAGAATACTAAATAAATGAAAAAACTAAATATATATAAATTATTTATATACATTAAACTATAATGATAATACAGTAAACTAAACATATAATACATAAAATAATGTCCTGTATAAACTGACTAAAAAGAAGGGAAGGCCAGCCAATAGAGGTGTGTCTTAAGACCAGCTTTAAAAGTCTTGAGGCTGTCAGGAAGGGAAGGCCAGCCAATAGAGGTGTGTCTTAAGACCAGCTTTAAAAGCCTTGAGGCTGTCAGGAAGGGAAGGCCAGCCAACAGAGGTGTGTCTTAAGACCAGCTTTAAAAGCCTTGAGGCTGTCAGGAAGGAAAGGCCAGCCAATAGAGGTGTGTATTAAGACCAGCTTTAAAAGCCTTGAGGCTGTCAGGAAGGGAAGGGAGCTCCAGAGGTGAGTTCCAATGAGCAGTACAGCACGTGTCATTCCCCTACGCGCCATCCCCTACACAGTATTCCCTACACAGTGTTCCCTACACAGTGTTCCCTACACGTTATTCCACACCCCCCAGTCAGTGCGCGCACAAGCATTTGCGCTCTTGACTTGCGAGCCAACTTTAACAACTAAGGCGAGGAGCGTAACATTGCCTCACCCAGAGAAACACATTGCTTTGGGTTAGAGAGGTAGTATTATAGTACAACTATGATCTAGTTGAAGTATTTCCTGAAGAACCTCTTCAATGTGAATTTTTTTCTGCAAAGCTAGCAGTGCAAAGACACCACAGAATATGTTTATTTCAGGACATTAAGGACAAGCAACATCCATACGGTGAACAAGGCTCTCAGATTATATTTCACTTTACCTGTGAAAAATGTGAGTGGTAAAAGCTACTTTCCAAGCTGGAACTGAACCAACATAAACTTAAGACCTCAATGTGTGGATTAACCCTATGACTTGGATGTCTACTAAATAATGTATAAACTGGACACCGACATCATCAAGGATTTTGCTTCTAGGAAAAGCAGGAAAAATATCTACTTACATAACATAATAGGTAAGGGTGATGCTGTACATAGATAGACCTGCATTCTTCCAGCTATTGGGTGGGTGAAATTCTTGCCTAATAATGGCATTAATGCTGGTATTTGCTGTGAGCCCCGAGCCTTAAGTTATTTGCATTTGTATCATTTAAAATTGGTGGCCTCAAATGGAAAAGACGACCACGATTGGTGCCTTTATTGATATTACTGTGAAAAAGTAATGGGTATCATGGCAGTTCAATACTTTTCATAGTATCGACAATCAGATTGCTTCACGCATACACAAAAACCCAAAACTTTTTCGAAAATCAATTTTGCCTTGGACATACCAGGAAAGGCAAATATTGAGTTGGAAACAACGGTCCCAACCTCATGAAAGTGGCAATTAATTACAAATTCCCTCTTTGCCATGAAAAAGCACTTACTCCCCCCAAAAAACATTTTCACTGCATTTCAGCCCTGCCACATTGGACCAGCTGACATCATGTCTGTGATCCTCTCGTTAACACAGGTGAGAGTGTTGACAAGGACAAGGCTGGAGAACACTCTGTCATGCTGATTGAGTTAGAATAACAGACTGGAAGATTTAAACGGAGGGTGGGGGTTGAAATCATCGTTCTGCCTCTATTAACCACGGTTAACTGCAGGGAAACATGTACAGACATCATTGTTTTGCAAAAAAAAGCGATTTACAGGCAAGGATATTGCTGCTAGTAAGATTGCACCTTAATTTACCATTCATCAGATAATTAAAACCTTCAGGGAGAGAGGTTCAATTGTTGTGAAGAAGGCTTCAGGGCGCCCAAGGCTTCAGGGCGCCCAAGGCCAGGACAGTCTCCTAAAGTTGATTCAGCTGCAGGATCTGGGCATCACCAGTACAGAGAATGGCAGCAGGCAGGTGTGAGTGTATCTCAGCCTGATGTCAAGAAGGGCAGCGAAGAAGCCACTTCTCTCCAGGGAAAACATCAGGGACAGACTGATATTCTGCAAACAGTACAGGGATTAGACTGCTGAGGACTGGGGTAAAGTCATTTTCTCTGATGAATCCCCTTTCCGATTTTTTGGGGGATCCAGAAAAATGCTTGTCCAGAGAAGAAAAGTTGAGCGCTACCATCACTCTTGTGTTATGCCAACAGTAAAGCATCCTGAGACCATTCATATGTGGGGTTGCTTCTAAGCCAAGGGAGTGGGCTCACTCACATTTCTGCTTAAGAACACAGCCATGAACAAAGAATTGTCAGAGAGCAACAGCTTTTCCAGCATGATGGAACACCTTGCCATAAGGCAAAAGTGATAACTAAGTGGCTCAGCGAACAAACATAGACACTGTCTGGGATGTAAGCACAGAGAACTGTGAATACCAGCCACCTCAGATCAGAAACCCTCAATCCAAGGTCACCAAATTCCCCAGTGATTACAAGTATGTGCCAGCCGTAAGTTGTCCCCATTATCTCTGACGGGTAAAAGGAGATAGCTCTGACAATAGACTATGTATTTCTTTTAATGGGCAATAACCATCTGAGCAAGTAATCCGTATTACACTGGAGCTAAATTGCCCCTCAGTTAACACACTGAGAAGTCAGGTAAAGATACTGACATCTTGTCTTTCCTCCTCATCTGTTTGGAAGGGTGGTAAATCAGTAACTGTGATTGTTGCTTTCTCAGGGATTCATGTTCATAATTCTCTCTTTGTTAGAGTGCAGCTTTGCCTCAGGCTCTGCGGCTATTCTGAGCAGAGAGACTTAATCCTAAAATGAACTTTCCATCACCTCTTCCCAGCGCTGCCGCTGGGGAGACACAACGAAGCGCCCTGGGGTCAACCGCTCACTGGTGGGAATGGCTATGACACACACACACGGCCCATTAGATGTTTACTCCGCAGTCACAAGACCCCACGGGACCGCCCTGTCAGGGCCAAACCAGAGAGAGACAAAGTGAGAGCGGTCGGAGATGTACTGTACTATAACCAAGGTCAAAGGCAGAACAGCTCAGATACCTCAACGTCTGCTGCGAACAAACTATCAGGGTAATGTTTGTTATCATGCTAAAGAGGCAGGGTTGAAAAAGTCGTTGAAAGAAAGGGCCGTATGACAGAAAAACCAATGCCAGGAAAGTATGGAGTGGGTGAAGCGTTTACCCTCACTGCAATAGCTTTTGTTTGCTGGAAACACACCATGGTGGGAATACAATACAATACATTCCTCGCGCATTTTCAAAAATGAATTTGGAGTCCAGTTTGCTGTGAACGTCCGTATCCATGGGTGTGAAGTGCAGCAATAACGAGGACTGATGAGTTGCAGCGGGGTCACTGACATCTACATAAGCTATTCATGAGTCTCGGGATGGAATCGCGGCTACCTTCCGTTCCAATCGCACAGGTGACACGGAAAAGAGAATTTAGGAACTAGAGAGAGAAAGAGAAAGAGCAACAAGAGGGAGGAAGACAGATGAAGAAAGAAATAAAGGGAGATGGAGAGGGAGGTGCACGAGAAGCCCGGGGAAGATGAGGAACGGGGGGTGAGCAATAGAGCGGGCGATGGCATTTAATGGAACAAAAAAAGGAGAGTATTTCAATAAACCTTGGCGCCTGACTCTCTTCCACGCACGGCTTCAGCTCTGTGCTCAGCATATCAACGACGCGGACACCGCCCGCTGGAATACACAATCCACACAGACACCGGAGCGCAGCAGAAGATGGGTTTGCACACGTCGGCTGAAAGCACCGTTTTGCGGTGTAACTCACGTGAGTCACGGCAGCCAGGCAGGCCTGAGGAGACATGAGGGACAAGGGCCGTCACAGGGTGTCACGCATCAGCAGGGATCCTCTCTCTCTCTCTCTGTCTGTCTCCCACTCTCCCAGTTGTTCTGTCAGCCTCTCTATCTCTCTCTCATACGTCTCCCACAAAACTGTTCAGCCTGGTGTTAAACCAAGGCCCTGAGTGCTTAGAGACAATGTCCATCTGCGAAACCCGATACACACTTGAGCTACGTTTCAGTTGCCAAATGAAGGTGGACAGTGTCACGTGTGAGAGCTGCATGAGTCCCTCTCATCTCCGGGGCAAAGGCAGATGGCAGCTTGTTCTTACTGTGTGATACACGGTGCCACCAAGGACACAGTCACCACCTACCTGAGCTTTATAAGGACACAACATGACCCCCTGCCTACATTGGTTTTATGAGGACAACAGCACCCAACTACCCGAGCCTTATAAAGACACAACATCACCCCCTGCCTACATTGGGTTTATGTGGACAACAGCACTCACCTACCTGAGCTTTATAAAGACACAACATGACCCACTACCTACAATAGGGTTTATTAGGACACAGATATCATGTACATACAATAGGGCTTATTAGGATATAGTGACCACGTACCTAAACTTTAAAGGGATACACACCATCCCCCTACCCGCAATAGGGTCTGTTAGGACACAATGACCACCTATCTGAGCTCTATATAATAAGGACACATTGTGACCTGCACCCAAAACCACCTAATCATTCCCACCGACTGTGATTAAAGGCCCTCAGACCTCCGGGATGTGGCCACCCTAGGTCTGTGTCCACCACCCTTCTCTCTCTCCTTCCCTCTGGGCCCATGGCCCATAATCAGTGCATTAAACCTAATAATGGGATATTGATCATAATGAATCAGCTAACGCCGGGCCAAGCCAGGCCGCTGTCTGCTGAGCAGCGAGGTTGAATGTACGGGGCCCATAACTCCACGCAGAGCTTGGCACAGCAGTACAAAGAAGGGACCAGGCTATTAGTAGCTGTCTGTGTGATGAATGACTCTTAAGCACAGGGGTCCTTGCAAACCGCCGCAGGCTCCTCTGGGCGGGGACGGCCAAGGCCACCTCAGAGGCCGACCGGCCTGTGATTAACACGGGTGGCTCGAACAGGGTTATGTAGATACGCACGCTCGGCTATGCCGGGGAAGGGTGGTTAGCATGGAGGGGAATTTGCCAGGTGTGGTTAGACCTCTGAACTGTTAAGTAGCAATAATTGTTTTTCTACTGCTTATGCATTCCAGGGAGGGGTCTGAGGTCCCATCTAAGGCTAGCAGAGACATGGTCAGCGGACACGGTTTAACACATAAACACATGATTAAGCCCAGTTCTAGCCGGGTGGAGGAATGGAAACGTATGGAGGTTATTTTCAAAGAGCGCTACAGTGGGACACAAACAAGATGACAGCACCAGAAAGAGGCCCAGAGAAAAGCAGGTGTCTATGTCACAGCGCAGTACAACCCCGTCTCTACAACCTCAGGTTCAAATCCCGGTTGCGCCCAACCAAACCGTGGTCCTGGGTTGATGAGTTGGATGGTGGACGGTGGGCTGCCTTGTGTGGGGGCACTCTCGTGAATCCTTCTGTGGCTGTTGGGAAGGCACTCCTCTCAGCATGTATTTGCCCAATGTGAAATCTCCGCTTGTCAAGGACCTTAAAAAAACAAATGTGCGTGTGAATTTAAAAAAAGAGACAGAACAACCCAACTCAATAAAATGTAGGCGATATTGTGGAAACAATACGATACATTGTAAAAGACAATGTTGGGATATGTAACTTAATTAAAGTAATATTATCCCGAGCAACAGTGTTACTGCTCCGCCCTGAGCTATAAGGAATCAAAACCTACAGAATCAGAGGCCATTTAAAGCTATGAAGCAAAGCAATATGTGACATATCACTGCATGTTCATCACAATTAATATAAAAATGCACAAAAATGATATTAAATTGACTTGATCGATTAGCCAAGGCTATACATGAATAAAATGGAGTAACGGTTTTGTTACAGAGTAAAAGCAGTGTGGAAGTATTGCCCCGTGTGTCAAACATAGGAACATCTAATAATTGACCAATTAGTGAAATTGTGGGCAGAGTATTGCTTTCCGCCATGTATACCGCCGGTCCCACACGCTTCAGTAGATATACTGCTGGTCTATCCTTCAGTAGATATACTGCTGGTCTATCCTTCAGTAGATATACCGCTGGTCTATCCTTCAGTAGATATACCGCTGGTCTATCCTTCAGTAGATATACTGCTGGTCTATCCTTCAGTAGATATACCGCTGGTCTATCCTTCAGTAGATATACGGCTGGTCTATCCTTCAGTAGATATACCGCTGGTCTATCCTTCAGTAGATATACCGCGGGTCTATCCTTCAGTAGATATACCGCGGGTCTATCCTTCAGTAGAGCACGCAATACGCCCACTGATGAGGATCACCGTAATCAGGATGATTTACAATTTAGTCGTTTGGCAGATCCTCTTATACAGAGGGACTAACAATTGCTAGTGAATATGGAGATGCCTTGCTCAATTTTGGAATGCAGCTTTCACCACATCAGCTCTGGGATTCAAACCAGTGACATGTCTGGAACTGTACCGACGCTCTAACCCAGGGGTGGGCAAATATTTTGGCTCGGGGGCCACATCAGGATTTTGAAATGAAATGGAGTGCCACATTTGTTTTTGTAATTTGTTAATCATAATTGAATTGGAGGCCAGAAAAGGGCAAAAGTTAAAAATGTATAGTAGATCCCATATAAGGTGTAAATAGTTAAAATTCTGACTCAGATGTATAAGAATGGGCTGGTGAGTTGGTTTTTTAATTACCTACCAAAATGTTTTTATTACATTCCGTGGGCCTGATGGGACAGCCTCGCGGGCCGCATTTGGCCCTCGGGCCGTAGTCTGCCCACCCCTGCTAACCGCTAGGCTATCTGCAATCCCATGAAAATAGGAAATCAGATTGATGTATTAAGTTTAAATACATTGGCCCCTCATTCAGTAGCCATTTGGAAAGAATTCAAACCCAACTCGGCATTCCTAAACATTCCTCTCCCCCACCATTAGAAAACATGTATTCGATTTCGTTTGCGGTTTCGCTATTGACAGAGAACTGAGATCTGGCAGAACGCTGGTTATGTTCAGTACAGCTTCAACCGGCCTTTCCACGCTCCGATGAGCCCTGACTGGAATGACTTGTAAATAAATAGCTGCAATATATTCTCTTGTCTCCCCGAAAAAGGACATATGCAAACTTCTGATTGTATTTGGAGGAGACAACTGGAGTGGAGAAAAGTGGGAGTAAGGCTTTACTGGTTGCCAAACCGGCTGTGGACTTTTTATGCTTGCTTGGACACATTCCTCTGGCTTTCCCAGCCTCTGAATATTAGACCCGGGGGTGTGTGTGCATGTTTGCGTGCACGTTTATATGCGTCCATGTGTGTATGAACCCGCGTGTGTGTGTGTTTGTGGTTCATAAAAGCAGCTGTCACTGAAGGTATCATTAACCCTCATATGGTGTACATTAGTAATATTGCAGTAATTCAGAATAATCCTACAATAATCAGAACGTTGGGACCATAAATGTTGCCTAAAACGTCTCTGAACACAACCGCAAAGATGACTGACTGAGGCACCATATGATTAGAGTACCAAATGAGCATCAGAGAGGATTTACAAAATCACAATTTAGGCTTTTGGTTAAATTGCTTAAATTGGGCCAGAATCATGTCTTTTCAATACTCTCGAAAAAAAACGAATAAAAATAAGATTGTATTAAACCATAAAAAAGTTCACTGGTACTAAAATAACATATTATAGTTGGTAAGCAAAACTTAATTAAACACAATTATTACATTTATTGACCATAGATGTTAAAAAGAAAATACTGATTCGCAAGCATCTAGTAAGTATTTCATTTATACATTAATAAATGGTCCGGGCTAAGATATTTATAGAATTCTATATCATCGCAACCTAGTCATAACAAGTACCGTGAAAATACATTTTTCTGGGATAATATTTGATGCTTCAGGTGCTTGTTTTGTTTAAAAAGTTTTTAGTTGAAATATATAAAGGGGGCACACTTTCAAAAAATAGTAAAGCTAAAATGGACAATGTACTCACCTAGATCTACACACCTGATATGTCACTTTTCTGCAGATGACTAGCTAGCAGGCAATTTTCAACATTCCTGAATCCACCAGGAGTTTTTGCTTTTTATAAGTATTAAACACAAGCAGAGAAAATGGTCCCTCTCTCCCGCAAATTGATTTCAGCATCATATGTACTGTAAACGCAGAAGGTACTGAAGTAGCTTAATGTACTGGGGACAGGCGATTGTGTTTCCAAGCTGGATCATAGAGAAAGAAGCAAAACAACCTACTCACCACACACTCCGCACAGCCTTCACTTGCTTAACATTAATTGCCATGACAAATTGAGACTTGGCACTGGGTGCCTTTAACAACCCTGAAAGGGTCTGTAAACAAAGCATTTTTCACCCTGCCTCGGTCCTCAAGGGGCATCGCGAAGTGAGCTACTCTGAACTGCTACTCTGAACCGCTACTCTGAACCTCTCATAGAATATTCCATTAAAAAAGGCTAGACGAACTAACCTCGAAACACTGGTGTTCAAACCACCACAAAGGCCAACATTTAAATCATGTTGATAAGGCGCAGTTTTAGAAGAATAGGCATAAGTCAGTGAACATAAAAGCATGGTTAAAAAATGAGACATGGCATAAAAGTTAGCAGACAATTAATCCATGAAGGCCACATAAAATAAGATAAAAAGGGTTTTCAATTTCCTGTTGACACTTCCCCCATGTAACAATACCACTCTTTTGTCTTCAATTAAAAAAGGGCTAAACAAACACACACACAAAGTCCTGGGAAGTATACGTATAGTACATGTATACGCATTAAATACTATACTGGGGGAGGATGTGGATATTTGGGCATTACATTGGTGAAAGGCCTTCTAGTTGGAAGTGTTATCACTGCGCCCAGACAGATTGGTATTACACATATGTGCAGAAGAGGTAAGAAAGCGCTTGACGGGAAAGGCGATCGAGATTCTTAATCTCCCTGTCTACTAGACGAGGCGGTGGTGTTACATGTGTTGGCGTAAAGGAGTCAGACTCCAGAACAGGCTAGGAATCACTAAGCAGTCAGTAATTATTTCTAAATCAATATTGTGACAGGAAAACTTTCAAGTGCCAAAGCCCAGCCTGTTGGTTTGGAGCAGAATGATCCCGGTGGAAACTCCAGAGCTGTGGTGTTGGGATCAGGACTGATTTACAGACGATACCCTTCAGGAGACAGCAGACAGACACGTGTTCTCCCAGCCATGCAAATCAACATGCATATCAACATGCATATCAACAATATTGATCAAGCCACCCTAAGGGGGGGGGGTGTATTAGACTAGAGATGTATCTATTTATCGTCCTTAAACCTTGTAAATGTGTCTTCCATTGCTACTTCATTTTTTACTATTGTGTTAAACCTTAAAATAATCAATTAAAATTGAAAAACGTGCAGTTTTAAATTACATTTACGGTTAGTTTAAGAATAGGGATGACAGTCGTGGTATTAGGGTTAAGATATGGTTAGGTTAGGCATGACAGTACCGGTATTAGGGTTAAGATATGGTTAGGTTAGGCATGATAGTCCTGATTTTGGAGTTAGGATATGGTTAGGTTTGACATGACAGTACTGATATTGGGGTTAGGATATGGTTAAGGTTAGGCATGACTGTACTGGTATTAGGGTTAGGATATGGTTAGGTCTGGCATGACAATACTGGTATTAGGGTTAAGATATGGTTAGGTTAGGCATGACAGTCCTGATATTGGGGTTAGGATATGGTTAGGTTATGCATGACAGTACTGGGCTTAGGATAGGGTTAGGTTTGGCATGACAGCACTGGTATTTGGGTTAGGATATGGTTAGGTTTGGCATGACAGTACTGGTATTGGGGTTAGGATATGGTTAGGTTTGGCATTACAGTACTGGTATTGGGGTTAGGATATGGTTAGGTTTGGCATGACATTACTGGTATTGGGGTTAGGATATGGTTAGGTTAGGCATGACAGTACTGGTATTGGGGTTAGGAATAAGGTTAGTGGTAGGATATGGTAAAGGTTAGAATAAGTTTAAGGTTAGACATGACAGTGCTGAATTATAAAATGCAGCCGGATTCTAATTGTAAACAGTCTTTAAAGACCAATAGCACTGGGCTATGTTTATTTTGAAAGTAATAGCACTGCTGATATGTTTGAACTGATCATAACCACATTTTCCGAAATAGTCGGAGCGTTGTCTTCCAGGGATAGTATACTAAATAGGCCAGTAGACGTTCAAATTAAGATCACGCAAGGTCAGCAAATTTAAATACATAAAAGTGCTAGCTAATTTAGCATGAATTAAGGCCATAAGTACATGCTATTTACCAAATTAAATCTTGCTGAACCTGGAGATATGGAAATAATGTCTAGTAAACATCTAATAAATGTTTTTTAATAAATAAATCAAATTTAGACATTAACCCTTTACACCCCAATAGCATTCTAGAATGCTGCTGTAAATTCCAGAGAATTCTAAAAATACATAATATTTTCTCAAACATTTCAAACAAATAGATAGAGCACAAAAACTAAGAACAAATTACAAGTCAACTTTGTTTTAAAGAGCACATCCTTATCTTCAATTTGACACCACATTCACATAACTTTTAATATTGTAGCAACCCACACAGATAGCTGTGTGATATGTGTAATGCTATTACGTGGTTGTTTTGTATTTACGAGTACCCAGTGTTCTGCCATCTGCCAATCACAGGAATGCCTGGAAGGTTCTGATGCCAGGCATCCTGGTGTCGGGTTGGGCAGGGGGAATAGATATGGAAGTTAAAACCAGGTTTATCTATTGTTCTCTCTCTTACGCCCAGGATCCATAAGAGAAGGCTACGGTTGATTTGTGGGATTTTTGTTCTGTTTATTTGGCGTGGGCTATGGCCAAACAGTAGCCTGTGTCCAGTTGGTTAATAAACCGTTTAATAAACGCCAATGCCCGGACCATTTCTCCTTTATGATTTAGTCGAGCCATTACAATATATAGTGTTTGGGTGGAACCAGTGTGCAGGGATGTGGTTTTGGTAGGATCTGTTTGAAAGTGGCACAGTCCAGGTGATATAGCTGCTTCCATGTTGGGTTGTGGAGAAACATTCCATTGTACTGTATATGGGTTGAGTAGGACTGGGTCAGAGCTCCTAAGGTATGTTTGGTTTTGATTATGTGAAGGTGTTTGTCAGGTTATGAAACTACTGTGTATGTTATGTAAGTAATTATGTAAGTAATTGTGTGGGTGTCTGAATTATGCAGGCCAACAACTGATAAATGGTTTTGTATGTTATGTTTCACTGATGTATATTATAGCTGATGTTCCTGTCCATGTCTTGATGCGTCATATGTGTTAGTAGTTTGGTGGCGCTGATGATATACGCGGGTTAGCTGATTGTGGTGGTGTCTCTGTGTATTGTGGTAGACTGAGAGGTGTTAATGTGTTATTTTGTTTATAGGTGGCTGTATGGATATTTGCCACTGTTTTTGTAGGGAGGGTAATCCAGTTGAGGAGTAGTCTTGTTTCTGAATGTTTTATGTCTTTCAGATTATGATTTGAGACACTGGAAGCCAATCTGTGCACCTAGACATACTCCAGGTCTTTGTTGAAACAGCCAATGAACACACCTGATTGTAACTTTGTGTTTCGTGTAACTACTTGCCCATTAAAGGCCCAGGACCTGCATACTACAGTGACCGTGGGTTACACTTGTAATAAAAAATGACCTCTCACTAATTCTCCTCCACTTCCTTTGCTAATGCATTACACGTTTGCTGCTACACAACTTGTCTAATAAACTCATAAAGGAACCAGCTAGTGGTTTTGACATCCGTATGAACAAGTTCCAAACAACATCTAAGTTTGCATAAAACAAAATGAAATAATTTGCGGTCTACACATCTAATAGAATCATGACAACCTAATCATAAGGCACACAAATCTCAACACATTATAGTTTGTATAGATTATAAGCGAAAGGTTTTGGCACGTATTTCGGGAGATTTCGTCTCAAATCTTGGCTAGTTAGTGAAAGTGACACTGTTACTGCAAAAGCGAAAGACATTTGCGGACAGACAACATTTCTTTAGTCTGATAGATGAACTGAACCATACAATTAGTTGTCTAGTTATCTATGGCAGTATCCATTTATGAATGAAATCAGGAGTAATCCAAAACAAACATTAAACTAATTAGCCAACAACACCTCTAAATACCCAGACTAATGAAACATCCATTCCAGCTCCAAAGCTGATGAGGTCGCCTACAAGATATCGTGACAGGTATGTTATTGCCATATAAAAGATATTTCCAACATTTAACAGCATGGTGTATTTACAACACCACACATATATACAGAGTTTATTCTGTTACTCACATCTGTGATGTCTGAGTGAAGGAAAGAACGAGAACAAACTGCAGGTTTGAGCTCACAAAGATCGTAGTTTAATAACGAACTCTCATAGCTAGACACAGCAACGTGCTCACAGGCACGGAAAATTGAAAGATGGGAAATGTTTCCCTTTCGATATACACTGCACGCTACATACGTACTGGCCACACGCAACACAGCGACAATAACACACACAGGGGCTTAAATACCCAACTAATTGGGTGCAGGTATAAGGGATCAGGGAAGGGTGCCTTCAACGGACATGGGAAACAGGACAAACATACACAATGGCCAATGGCGACGTCGAACGCCGGGAAGCCACGTGACAGGAGGAAGGCCCGCCACCAGGAGGCGACGTGACAACATCGACATTGTTATGGCTTTCAAAGAACAAGGACGTTTCCAACTTCGCACCACCAAGCAGCACAAAAACAGCATCTTCTACAGTTAAAGGCGGAGGCCGTTTGGTGCTAGCTTATTGAGTAAAGAAATTATAAAAACAAAAAAAAGTGACACTGAAAAGCAAACCCTTTTTCTGGTGTCTTATTACCAACAACATCCATAGGAATACAGTTACAGGTTTTTGTCAGGTAGATTTTGTGATATTTACACAACTATTAAAGAAACACTGCCGTCAGTGGCCGCTATGGGATCAAAAACAACAGGGACGTGCCCAGGAATCTTGAGGGACAATTGCTCTGACCTGAAAAAATGACAAACCACCAGACCTTTTACCCTCGGAGGGGCAACTTGAGTCAAGGAGGGCATATGGGCCCACCCCTGTGCTTGTCCCTGCCTAACAACATCACAACATAAAGAAAAAAACTATTGTTTGTGACAGACCGTTCTCACATTCATTCATAAATTCACCCCGTCAGAGTTGCAAAGCACTGACTTTGAACCATTGGGGCTTCCGTGGCCTGTGACCTGGATCTGACGTTGCCAAGGAACAACAACACAGTTTCTTTGGTGGTCATTCTCGGCGCAAGTAATACATCTGTGATACGCATGTAACTTATGTGAATACTAATGAGAATATGAAGTGAAAGCAAACTAGACTTTTTCATTGTTTTCATAAGCCTGCCCCAGAAGCTACTACCGCTTCAGGTAATACTGCAGCAGTTAACGTTAACGTAAACGGAAATAAGACCGATAAAGCTGATGCTATCGTAATGTAACGTAGCGTAACGTAACTAAATGTTAATAACGCCTAGTCTTTCAGAATGCGCTCAATTAAATATAGATGCATACTGGAGGCAATAACGAGTGTGGTGGTGCTTATTGGGTGTTGCTCTGAAAATTTATTTCGAGATGCTATATTACACAAAACATGAAATCCTGGCTGGACAAAAGGAACATCTTTGCTTATGGATTCAGAGATACACACCAAAAACACTTCTTGACATTGAACACAAAAATATCTTCTGTGTGTCTCAGGAAAATATCACAATTTTAACATATGTTACATGTGGAACAAGGATAGCCAGGTTTTTACAGTAAAACGATAACTTAAATAAAAGCAAAAAAGTAAACACATTTTTTCTGTAATGAAAGAAAACTAAAATTAATTGTATTTTAGATTACTCGTATCATTTCAGATTGGTTTTAGTTTTTCCAATGTTTAATGTTTGATATGTTTTTCGTTAACAGTGACATATTCTGTTCTGTGTTATTACATCACGTCTGAGGCAAATGGTTTAGAAATATTTTAATAATATATATATATATATATATTTATATAAGCTTCCGTTGTGTATTGAGGTCTACAGAGCGACCCTTCCAGATATACCAGATGAGACCACAGCTGGCCATTTAAGGCCATTTAAGAGCCACTTAACTTCTCTTTCTGATTAATCCACCTAATCAGCCCTGGTCCCGCATTTTATTCCCGCTGACCACCAGTTCCTTTAGTTGCACTCACACACTACAGCTTACATCCAATCAGATCGATCAATTACTCCTGCATTGCTAATTCCTTTCTGTCTCGCTCACATTTGCTATCTCCCCTCATAACATATCTGGACCTCACATACCGTGTTCTGTGTGTGTGTACACGTGTGTGCATGTATCTGCGTGTGTGACCTCGGTTTGACACTGTGGCAGAACGATCGATTAGCACTGCATTTATTCCAATCTTAGGGGAAGATTCTTCAAGCTAATGAAAAGTAAATGAGTATTAGGAAGCCAACATCTCCTCAATGATATCCGACAGCTACTGGCCCTCAACATATGGCTTCCTGCTCTCCATCAGTCTGCTAAGGCTAGCTTTACAGGCCAACACTGACAAGACAAACAATGAAATTACCTGCAAACTAATTAATGTCCTAAGGGCTCTGGTTAATCTTCATTTAGATCTCATGTCTAACTGTGATTCCCTGTGGTCTGATTGGCTGTTGTGTTGCCAGCGTTTCACTTCCCTTATCAAATCTTGCTAATCAAGTAAGTATCAGGATAATATTGAGTTCAGGTTCATTTTCGCCTGATAAATATTTGTTAATATGTAATGTGGCTGTCAATGACAAAGGCAATTCTAGCAGTCTTCAGGATCGTTCGCTAACAATGAAATAAAACAAATTGATTTCCTACGTGTAACGTTCGTATTGTCGTGCAAATATCAAGAGCATGCAATATTATGAAACATCTTAGACATGGGTCAGTTTATAGATGTACTGTATATTTGTTCTCAAATACAGGATCCCAAAATGTCACCCCGAAATGTATTTTCCACCAATATTGAACCGGAAAAGATAATGGTTGTATTTTCCACTAATATTGAACAGTAAAAGTAAATGGTTAACATTGATCAGTTTGCTTGTATTGTCTGTCACTTATTCACAAAATGCATATAAGTTCTCAGACACAATTCTATTTAAAAAAAAGTCAACGATAGCCATTAAAGGTGACACTTCAAGACAAAAAACAAACATCATCTTGAAATCTCATAATCTAGGGATCATATATATAAAAATTCAAAATTCTAAATATGCTTCTAAAGCAGTGCATTACGCTAAGATAACAGAATGCATTATCCTAAGATAACAGAATGCATTACCCTAAGATAGCAGAATACTTCTTTTCAGAACCTCGCTTTGTTCTTTGGATCTTAGCATCATATTATTATTACTACCACAAACAGTCTTTCTGGGAGGCTTGAACATCTAAACATTTGGGTACTATTTCCACACCTTTATTAATACATTTGGAAATTAGCTCAGATATCCATGTGCCCATAGTAAAATAAGACAACTTTCTAGGGGATGTAATTGAATGACTGTTTTCTACAATTATTGTTATATTTACCTTACTGTTATGGGGATCCATAGCATTATTATTTAAAATAATAACATCAACCAGAATTGCAATACGCAGAGCCCTTTCTTCCTCTTTTCGGATAAAACAATGATAGATTTGGAGACCAACTCAGTGACCTTTCATCTTTGAGCAGGCTATCAACTAATCGATCCTATTGTATTCCAAAAGGGTCAGATTGCTGGGCACGTTTCACATAAACAGCCTGGGTGTAACAGTTGAACGCGAGCTGGATTAGAGGGTTAACCTATTAGCAGTAAGAGGATGGGTCATAGCATTAATTCAATCCTAATCTGTGGTGGAGGGAGCTTTTAGACAGCAGTGGGTCATCAGAACCAAGGTCTGTTGTCACCGGGACTGGCATCATTAGAAATATGTCTGTGGGAGGTGGAGAGCCTGTACTGTTCCAGGAGTGTACATCGAAAGGCATTAACAGTTGCCAAAGGCAACAAGAAAGAAAAACAAAATGTAATGTCATGGTTATTTAGAACACAAATTGATTCCCTTTTTGAAGTCACTATTTTGTGGAAATAATTTGCCACCGTTATAACAGAAGGGAGCATTTGTTTTCAACGCGAGGAAATGAAGAAAAGCTACAGACATGAACCCCAAGAACAAATCTACCAACATCTGTCGGTTTTCATGCTTATTTTACTGTGCCAACCACAAGAGAGACGTGGGCGCTTCATCAAACACTAACGCTTAGTGCCACAGCCAAGGTACATCCAGCAACGCCCACACGCATCACAATGTACAGGGATGATAGGAGCGCAGGCACGTCACCACACACTAATGATGCAAACGCTTAACACGCGAAAGCAGCATCAACATCGTTAAAACACAACCCTGGTCGGTGGCGGTCTTGTCACGTTGTGGACTCAGACATCCTCATCCCTTTCCTACTTGCTACTGATGATAAACGGTGCCGAGGTAGAGCTGTAGACACGCACGGATCACATGGGGTTTCCTGGTTCATCATTCACTGGGGCTCATTAGCGCTAACGCTAACAGTAGCTAAGCGCTTCGCTGTGTCGGCCAGGGGATGGTGACCTGGGGTTGCCTGGTTCATCATTCACTGGGGCTCATTAGCGCTAATGTTAACAGTAGCTAAGCGCTTCTCTGGGTCAGATCTCTGTAGCTCCCCGGGTCCCTCGGGGTCTCTCCTTGTTCATACATGCATTACCTTTTCCACAGAGGTATAAATAATACATAAAGTAAAAGTATGATGGTGTACTTTACTTTACCCTCGGACTGTGTGTTTAACAGTGGAAATCGCTGATTAGCAAACATTGCTTATCAGATCTTCCTCTGTACCTTGTATTATATGCCTTCCTGCTATCTCCATATAAATCTAGTGTAATTACAGCCTTCTCCCCCTACAGGCTTAAGATTTATTGCCTATAACTGTAAGATGTATTACAGGTAGTTATTATTGGGATAGAGCAATAACACAGTTACTGGATGATGACCACAGCTACTGGAACGAACAGATACCAGGTAACATTAAAACCCTTGGAAATAATGCCCATTAAACCCAAATTCAATGGTTAATGGTTTGTGTTGTAACACAGTGTAGTGACTTTAGTAATGTCCCCTTGTTTTAAAGGAAATGTGCACATACAAGCAACCTCTTTTTCTAACAGATGTCGTCCACTAACCTTGTGTTTCAAGTCGAGATGAGCCTTTTAAAGAGTTCTAGCACAGAACAGCTGAGATGACCGTTTTCTGGCAGCGACTGCTTTTGCCTGACACAAACATGAGTTGTGGATCAAAACAGGTTTTTATGGCTTTTATTTAATGTTCATTAACTTATTTCCATAAGCCTTTAACCATAATTCTAACCCCAGTGACATCATTGATATGCCTAAACTCAACTCATAAGATTATGCCACCATGTTTTCCTGAAATGCCAGAACCTGGGGTATTTTAATCTTTTAAAAGGTAATGAAACACACAAACACACACCCACACAATATCTGATCAGAAGACACTTTGGGCAAGGTTACTACCCCTGCCACTACCATTGTTTTATTCCCATTATCTTAAAGGTGAAACTGTTGCTAATGAATTAGAGATTATTATTAAAGCTAACTGTATCCAACAATCATACAGTAAAATAATCTATTATACATTGGCCTTGAGAATTAATTGGCGCTTTTATTGTTATTTTTTGCCCCCGAAAAATTACATTATTGCACAAACCAATGTTTTATTTATGTTTTACAATTTACTGCAACACAAGAAATGTCTGCTTGTGAAAAAACATCTTATGCTGCCGGAAGCTGTTATCTTTTAATTTGAGCTTCTTTATCTCTTCCCCCCAATCAAGCGCTTCTGTCTGCAGACTCAGGCAGTTCATTGTAAGTGCCCTTCAGCACATGATAAGTGAAATATGAATTCATATTTTATCAGAGAAAAGGGATGGAAGTCGGAACGCTTTAGTCTGCTCTAGATTGTGCATACTAAAACGTCAGAAGAAACTCTGGTTGAACTCTGGGTCATATTTGTTTTCGGAAGCATAATAATATCACAGAAGATAAGACAGTAGTGTTAAAATAAGGACAATTTACAAGCTACATTTTTACGACCAGGATAAGGTATTTCACAAGGGAAGGGGCACCAGGATAAGGTATGACACAAGGGAAGGGGCACCAGGATAAGGTATGACACAAGGGAAGGGGCACCAGGATAAGGTATGACACAAGGGAAGGGGCACCAGGATAAGGTAT
>JACXGK010002993.1:7764-48920 GCA_016801125.1 Novumbra hubbsi | reverse complement strand
TTATCCCCCCCCCCCCCCACATAATTACATTTATACTATGTATTTTCTCCAGAGCGGTAGTTGGTGAATTCATTCTCTGAGCTGGATCGGGCTCTGAAGCACTTCTCATTATTGTTTATGCGTTTAGTCGATATACACAACCATCATAAATATCATAGAATGAGAGATTGCTCAAATCTTTGGTTCTTAAAAGAGCAATCTGAACTCCTTAGTGACCTGGGAAAATGTTGGAAAGACTGACTTGGTATGTGACTGGTTACTTTTTAGGCAACAGAGAAATGTATAAATACAATTATCGCCCGATGTCTAAACTCTCTTGCAGAGCTAAATCTTACATTGCCTGGTAAATCAGCAGCTAAGCTAAACATATTTTAAATATCCACAAGTTAGGTTTCTGCGGCGTCCTTGTTTTGAAATAATATGATAAATAGTCTAGACAACATGACAAACAAAGCAGATCTTTTTATACATCTATCAAAAGCCTTTGACACTGTGGATTACTTGTTGCTTATTTGGAAATTGTCATCAATAGACCTTGAGCAGGCTGCTTGTATTTGGTCTGAAAACCACTCACATGACCGATCTCAGTGTGTACTCACAGATTAAATCGGGTTAGATCGGATTTTATCAACGGGGGTCGCAAAAGTATTGATTCTTGGCCCAATTTCACTTTCCCGGTACTTTAAAGATATTGATCGGTTAAGGTTGTAACATGCATCTCTATGCTGAAGACACTGTAATATGCTATTGCTCCCATTGTTGACCAGGCTCTATCTGGGCTATGGCCTGCTGTTGATGCTCTGCAGAGAACTTGGCGTTTAACTCATGCAAACAAACGTATGTTCTTTTCTAAATTGAAAATGTTTCCTTAAAATGAGGGTTTGTTAACTCATTAAATGGGTTAATGCTGGTCATTGATTATGGTGATATCATTTGTATGAATGCTTCTACTGCAGACTTAAAATATCTCACAATTTTCTTAGCGTCATTATTACAAGCGATTGAGCTTGTAAAAAGAAAGTAGAATAGCCCTCTTTGAAGTAATATAGATCCATGTATTTTACACATTTTGTTTTTATACCTCTCCAGTATAAATTACCACCATACATTACTTCTCTGCTGACATACAGAAATACAAACTATCAAACACGATCTCAAGGATGGTTAACTCTAGAGCTATCTTCACTCTCCACCGAGTTATGGATATACACTTTTAGTTTTTCTGCGCCCCACATTTGGAATAAATTCCCAGTTCACTTTAATGAATGGGGGCCTTTAGGGCAAATCAAAAGGATGTTTCCATGAACATTATGTTTGTGCCTTATGAATTGTGTCTTTGTGCCTCTATTTTGGGGGGGCTGGGCGTACTTCCCATAACTTCTATTGTGTAATAATTTTGTCTTGGGTTAGTCATATGAATTGTTCAAGTGTTTAATTATGTTTCCCTTACTCAAAGTTACACCGATTAAAAGCATAGTATACGTTAATATACATTAACACATCTTGATTTTAAGATGATTCTTTGTTTGTTAAAACAAAGATACTTTTGGGGTGAGTTAGGTATGGTGTCTAACCAATCAGAACACCCTCACATGTGATTGGTTGTTCCTGTAGACGGGTGTTCTGGCTTCCTAACATTTCCTCATCTGTGTGGACGAGTAGATGGGCCTTGTAGCTCATCACACGGTGCGTGAAAACAATGCTTCCACTGTCCCTGCTTACTGTCCAAATGACCTCTGAGATCCACTGAAGGGTAGAGTGATGTGTCCTCACGGTCGTATGGAGCACGGACAGGCGCCACGTCAAATGACCCCCCACTCCTTACCAAGCGCACCGCTTTTAACAAGGGGAACCCGTTTTAAAGTGGTCCACTGTCTAGGGAGCATCGGGTCATTGGGGGCGTACACAGAGACGGATCTACACTGAGGACCGCCAGCCCCGAAGCAGACTTCAATGTCTGTGCCAAGGTGTGGATGAACACAAGGCCTGTGCGTGTTCTCAATAGCCATCTAGTCTCTACGTCCAGCCAGCGAGCGATAGCACATAACCCAGGAAACAGGACTGGCGATTGGATTTAAATATGCATGAGCTAGACAGGAGGACGGAGCAAAAACCAGGTTTGCTTGCCTATTATCCATTCATCCCCAGCAACACTCGCCTTGTTCAAATATTCTATTCTAATCGGGGCCTTCTCAGAATTTCCGATCACGCGCTCCGCTTAGCTAGCTGTCGCAAACGTTTGTGTGTGTCAGAGACTGTAGGAAATGAAGCTGAGAGGCTTTATATTTAGAAGAGGGTACCTTCTGACTGAGGATCGAGCGGATGGCTCTCTCCACCTCTGCCGGGTTTTCGATGTTCACCGTCCACACGTGGGGCTGGCCGATGTACACCTCTGCGTAGGGATGCTGGGAGGTCAACTGCATGGAAACACGCTTTGTTTATTCGACTGCATTTAAAAAAGACCAACGGCATGTTAAAAACAACAGCAAAATCAGATTTACCGGTTTATATATGACATTTCTAATTGGAAAGTTTTGTAGGCTTAACAGGTGTTATTCATTCTGCACAGCTTTTGACATCAAACTAGATTCAATCGTTATTTTATAGTGGTTGGATTAGCTACACAACTAACAATAGACAGCTATTTTTCACCCGTAGCCCTTGGGAAGGCAAAATAAAACAAGAAAACAAAAACAAACACACAAGACAAAATAGCTTCACTTGGACAATATTAAGAGGCATGAGGGGTTGGGTAAAATCACAAATAAAGCACGTGCTGAACAAAGTAGACCCTATTCTACTGCAAACACAGACGCTTAAAGTGAGGACGTCATAAGAAAAGAAGCAGTACAAAAGCCAATAGAGGATTAGGTTCTTTCTTTCCATCACATGGTTGCACAAACACACTCTCTTATGAAATGTATGTTTTTTTTTTAACCCGGAACATTCCAGAACGTATATAAAAAACCGTTAGCCCTAAACCTAAGTCAAACCACTAACTCCAATTCTCACCCTATTATGACCAAACTACCTTTGATCCTTCTATGTCCTCCTACTAGGAATACAGCTATTTTCAGTTAAAAGGTTTCGTGGAAAGTTACAGATTAGGTTGAATTATTCATGTGGGAATGTTTATTCCTAACATGTTTAGTAAAACATGGACAGAGAGAGACACACACACACTGAATGGAGTCCCTAACGGGAGAGACGCCTCTCACCTCTCTCAGGGTAGGCTTGCCTTTGAAGAAATCTGCGTTCTTGCTGCTCTTGGGAGGGTTGAATTTGGGATTAAGGAAGGCACAGCCATTGGCTATGGCCTCTAGGGGGGCCGGGCCTTCGTAGGGAAAGGACAGGCCCACAAACAGCTGTGGAGAGAAAGAGCAGAGCATTACGATTACATAAGACGTCAGTCACAGCATTCAACAAAGGTCATTGGGAGGGAAATAAAAAGATAAATGTCACAGAAACTGAAAGTGGACTGATCGGGAAACATTAGCAGAATCCATTTGACTTCCTGAGAAGTCAAAGCAGACACCTTCCAATGCCTGGAATTCCCACAGACGCGTCACTGTTTTAATTATTTTGTTCTGGCACCAGCAGTGCACACAAGCCCACCAAGCTATTATTGGCTTGTAACCATTCCACAGTGTTCTGCTATAAAACAGGGCTATAAAACGTAAGGGAGGAGGACTGCTTCCGTCTGGTAAGAAGAGCCACATGTTCACAGATGCTTCTGTGTGCTGTGTGGGTGCGCAGGTGTCGGCCTGAGGGGTTCAAGCGCGTGCCAAAATAAAACATGGAACAAGTGAGCCAGATGCAGGGCTGTGGTGTCGATACGGACGGTCTCTGGATGTAAGCCAGTCGAAAAACGAACGGAATCTGTGTGCGAGGTTTTCTGTCCTTCACCTCGTTCCAGCGGCACCTGGCAAGGATACAAGCGCAAAAGCTGCTGTACCGGCTGGGAAGATGATCCGGTTATATATAAATCAGACTATTTTGAAACTTGCCATTGCTTTCTTCTTGTTCTCGAACTATCATTTTCTGTCAGTTTTCGCTTGGGCGTTCAAAAGTACTTGTGGTACTAGCGAAACACGGGCACAGACACCACCCCGCCCTCGAGGAGAACAGAGGCCATTGTCACTCGTCTCCGCAAACCCATCGCGCACACGCAGGCAAAAACAGCCAACGCATTAATCTAGAGGAGCAAAGCAAATATTTGAGGGCCTCTCAAACACGCCGAGACCAGAGGTGACTGGCCGGCATAACGCGCCACAATAAAGTGTTTGTTTGTGAACACATTAGCAAAAGAGGGCCATAGGACCCGGTCACGTTATAGAGGTCAGACAGATACAATGGCTGGTCTGTGCGTCATCAACCTGTGATCTTAGGACGTCAGCTCCCCGGTACAGGAGCTGGACGGTGAACAGAAAACAGCATTGAGAACCGTTGTATTGGACGGCAGCTTCCACCATCTGGCCAACAGGTGGCAGCAGAGGCTGACACAGACGTGCTCTTACACAGACAAAGCGAAAGGCATCTGCAGCCAAGTGAGCCCACAGGCCATACAAACTGCTGCTATTTATAGAGCTATAGCTCCTCTCAAATAGTGTAGCTTAGCACAGCATAGGATGAAATACAATTTGGAATAGCCTAGGTAAGCTTCACATGACGCTACAGTAACATTGGGATGAGGTATTTATATGGGGCGAGAATGTTGTGAGGCAACATGTCCAGTTTCGAGTGCTTGTCATTTATCACTCAGAGAAGGTGTCTGGCAATCTGAAGAGGAAGTGCAGCGAGCGCATTGTCCTTGAAAGAAGTACAGTACATCAGCTACGCCGAACCGCTACAGAAAACATGGGTTTTTACAAGCTTGGATAAACATTGCCGAGATCTGGGACAGAAAATGCATCACATTGGACTGTTAATGTTCTAGACAGAAGTCTCCCTATGTACACATTTGCTTGATGTTACTAAGCAGACAGTCATAGGTAGAAAAACTTGCAGAACCGAGCGCATAAGCGCATGTACTTTTCACACCAGCCCTCTGAGGTAACCACAACCACAACTCTGGCATGGCAAGCACCATGCTATACCAACTTAGCTACACACACTTTATCCTGTGCTTGTGAAGACGCTCACCCATACCAAGTTCCACGTGTTAAGCTTAACTATTAGCAGGGGAAAATGGGCCAAAGGTTAGAGCGTAGTGGCTACCTTTCCCTACCACACACATTTGCTTTGTTATAGCTGAATACGACAAACAAAACTACCCGGAACATTCCAGAACGTATCAAACAAACGGACAATCTGAGCCCCGTCATTGATTCTGTGTTTTTTTTATATAAGACATTTGTTTACGCAACACACAAAACCAAGGAACCTAATTAAGAATAAACCAGCATGGCTAGTGCCCATATTGAGTCTGGAGCTTTGCAAAGACTCAAATAGAATAGGTTCAAAACTCACTCATACAGTGTTCAGATATCAAAGATAAGAAATGTTTTGTTATTATACACTCTTGGGCCAATCCTTTTTTAAATCAATGCCTTCATGACACATTTTGTAAACCAAGTTGTTCTCACAGCTGGTAGTTACACTTTAGCGATTCCTTTTTTAATTTTTGTAAACGTTCCTCATGACAATAATATGCATAAACCTTTTTCTTTACAATAGCAAATAACGGCAAATGTTTTCGCTTTATTTATTCATCGTGAGTTTTAAAAAATATATATATCCCAAATACCAACTGTTTCCTGTCCACCCCCGCCTCATTTTAGGACCAATGTATGAGTCTTTTTAGCCTAAAATCTTAGGGGAGCAATTAACACAAGCAATCTGTTTCGCAGGTAAATGATTCGTTTAAAGTGGGGAACCAAAGTGTGGCTAAAAAACACCTCGCATCATTCGTCTTCCTGTTATCTCAACAACAATGCTGCCATTGTATAAGGTCTAGGACTATGGGAATTAATTAGCGCTCCCTCGGGGGGGGTTCCAAACACCAGGGTAATGAGATGATCTGGAGGATCTATTTCACTCTATTTCTCTCATTACTAAGATGTCCACCACAATCCCTTTCTTTCTAAACATCTTAGCTTCATCTCTTTCCAAAACTGATCGGCTAGTCTGACATCAAAATTTCCCACAGTTTCTTGAGAATCACAGCCTTTTTTAGACGCAGGTATTGGCTAGTCCTGAATCAGTTTAGGTTAGTGCCTATTGCAGGTTACTATAATGTCCAATTAGACCGTTTCATGGCTGGGCACAGACAGATCTTGAGCCAGTAGTGTGGCTCAACAACAGACACTGTCGCTGGAAGTGCTTCAAGTGGTCAGTGGGCGATAGGCAACAAACAGGTTTGGGACCAACTATGTGGTGAGAGAACAGACAGTGTGGTCGGAGGAGCTTCAGAAGGACTGAAGCATGATCTTTCACATTGTGTAAAGAAAGGTGTCAGGTCTGGGAATTGAATGAATGAATACCCGGGCTAGCATATGACTCTGAGGATCGCTGACTAACGATGGACGGGATGAGAGATCCTGACATTCGCCTTGACATTGAGTGACATCATACGGCTCACTGCCAAATCTCTGCCCAGTGAAGTCATGGGGAGGAGCCCCACTAACAACCAACAGTCTTAGAATGTTCTGTGGTAATACAGTTACTAAAATGCTATTATTATCTTAACTGCTAATACCAGACTCTTAAAAGATCAATGTCGGCAAGAAAATGCCTTGGTTCCCCTTAGCAATAAGCTTTCCACCACAGCCTAGGCTTGAACCTTGACACGGACTGATTCGCGGCTGGGGACGGGTCCGTGTTTTGCTCTACCTTGGTCTCCCTGAGGAGGAACTGCAAGTCGCGGCCGCTCAGGATGCCATGGTTCCTCACGTAGCCCGGCAGGTGCACGGTGCTGGTGCCGTGCACGGTGGCGTGAACCTCAGTGTAGGTGTTGATGATGTCCAGGTAGGTCTTCTTGTCCTGAAACACATGGCGAAAACCACAGGGGTGAGAGTGGACTACTACTGTATTTGTTTTAGGACACATTGAGTTATGTGGTACACTGTAAACTGTGTGGTTTGAATCCTGATTGGCTGATTGCCATCCGTATACCACTGGTATTACATCACAGCACTTTTTACTGGTCTAACTGCGTTGGTAAACCGCGATACAGGTTCTGTTTTTTCAGCTCCCCAAAATGCAAGAAATGCAGTGCACCTTGCAGGATCGACAGCACCAGTTAGTTGGCTGGGTTACCCTACCTAAAACAGCTTATAGCATTCTGGAGGAAAGCATAATGAGACATATGAGACAAAGATGAAAATGAGAGATAGAATGATACAAATGTGAAGAAAATCTCAGCCTGTCACCTCTTCAGTTTTTACCTAATAAACAGAATTGTATCAAAATGCCTGACTTATTTCTAAACTAAAACGAACAATATACCTAACAATATGTATATGCAGTAAATCAATATAAAACATACATTTTGGTTGTTTGTTGCCATTGGCAGTATTTGTTTATTATTAGCATTTTCTGTGGGTCAGTACATTGCACATTTCTTTAAGAAAGAAAATAGGATGTTGTTATGTCTGTACAACTGTTCTGCATCATAGTTGTCTTAGTTCAAGGTTTCTGGTTTGCATTTGGAATCGGTTAGTGGCGTTTATCCACATGAGGCCCAAAGCGGTGTCAATGAAAGTCAAGGAAAACGTAGCCAAAACATCTATCAAAAACAATAGCTTACAAACAGCATTGCAAATAGGAAATCACCCGTGAGACAAAAAGCCAGATCACGGCCAGTCCTCAGAGAAACATTTCACTCGCTGAACTACACTGCAAGGTGCAAACCACCAGACAGTTGGCAAGGTTACAGTGCCGGCAGTCTTCTGGAAAATGGTATTGAGGTCCACCACCAACTATTTTGACCAAAAAAACAAACAAAAAAACATTGTGTCAAGGAACCTCTATCCAAACTTATTTAAAAGGACAGTAAGTCTTTTGTCTATATCATATTTCAATTATATTTATGTTGTTTCTTGCCATCTGTAGTATTTTTGAGGAAGGTAATTTGTGCACAGAAGGAAGCAGCTTAGACCACCTCACTGCACCTTAAGACGATGAGTCACAACAATATTACAGGCCTATATTACATCCCGACATATTTATAACAGCGAAAGTGCCTCCCCTCAAACTGAAGATGTGACTATTATAGCTAAGACTGGAAAACAGGAAATGGTGTCAGGAAAAGTGCTTGGTGAGAAAAGCCCCAGAATTGTTTTTAAATCACAACAAACGGAGAGTGTACAGTTAGATCAGCACCGCCTCAGCAAACAATAGGGAATTTAAGAGAGATCACGTAGCCCAAATGGTGCGCTACATAGTGCGCTATTGCTGATCACAGCAGTTGGAAGAAGGGGGCCATTTGAACCAACGAGCCCTCAAGCCAACTGAAATAAGTTTCAGGAAGAACGATGATGGAAAGGAACTGAGAAATGAAAGTCTTCTCGTCAACTGGCCAACATCGGCATCATCAGAGCCGTAATCATGGAAATGCTTTCATTCCAAGAGTGCCTAACTCTAAGATTTTTCACTGTACTCCTCATAGAAACCAAACGGCGATAAAGGACTGTGTCTACATCAGAGAGCGGGGGGAGGGGCAAACGACTTGATTGTGCAGGTAGTGTGTCATCCTCCCTGACTTCTAAACTATGGTATTTTGAACATTTTACGCTTTATTAATATTAATATAGCGAGCTGAAAAATCTGAAAGCCAGCCTTCGCCCCATGTTGCAGCAGTATGTGTACAAGAGTCGTTGCCAAAATTGCTCAACCACCTTCACTCACGTCACTCCCGACTTTAAACAGAACATCCACACAGAAGATTACCTCCAGTAAATAAGCATAATCGCAAACGTTCTGTTCTGTCATTCTTTCCCCCCAAAGCCATTTTGTTCATCTCTGCACAGCGGGGAGCTTATATGACGCCATCCAGAAGCGAAGCACTTCCTGCTTTCTTACACAAGGCTTAAACTGCGCATAAATGACTCGCTACACGAAATGTTCCATTGGAGAGAGCCTTTGGGCCCTGGTCTGAAGTGGCAAACTAAAAGAACAGGTGAGCCATTCGAGAAAGCACACCTAACGACAGCCTGCAGCAAGACTGCCGGTTCAACTTGGCAGAGCGTAGGGGAGGAGGGCTGAACGCCTATGGAGAGGGAGGCGCCCACAGCCAATGTCCATGTGAGGGGACAACCTCACCAGCTGTCTATTGCCACAGCGATCCTCGTTCCCTCAAGTCAGGACCGCCTGGCAGCATGCGGTTGAAGGGCCATTTAAGAGACATTCTGGGAAACATTGCTTTCACTTTTCATTAAACAGAACTCGGTTTAGGTCACGTACCCCGCGGTGGTTCAGTCAATTCCGCCCGCTACCCCCGGCAGGTTCGTCTTGACGGACTGGTTGAGCAGGATGTTTGGCATTCATGCTTATTGGGGCGGGAACTCCATTGGTTAAATGAAGAGGATTGGAAGGGTTGATATGCCTCTGCATGCAGCAGTGTGAAGTGATTTCAATGCTTCCAAGGGAAAGGGCGTGAGCGCGTCCAGGTCACAGGTGATAGTAAAGAACATACTTCCTCTATGAATCCGGGACGTACGACGGGCTGAGGTCTTAGAATGGCCCGGGGGCCTGCCCTTTTGCCCTGCTAAAAGCAAAGCATGGTTTGGTATCATGTGTCTGGTTTGGTATCAGGTATCTATCGCTGTTTATTGCAATTTAATAATTCTGTATAACATGAAAACCAATCCCCCCCATTCATTTGCGCCCACATAACTGGACTTGCAGGCTGAAGCTATTGTCGCCAATTGTTGGCTTGAGTAGTTACTTCTTCAGCAATGCGTCTGTTCAGCAGGAGGCCTTTGAGTCAGGTGTCAGCCACATAACAAACAGGTACAATATACCAGCACAAATAGCTATCTGATTAGTGATTTGAATGTTCTACATTCATTTGTAGAAGTTGACTTTCTCATGTGTCTAACCTAGTAACAGGTGCCGAAATCTGTCTTGCCTTAGACACATCCTGTTTACTTAATTCTCACAATTTAGATTCAGTCACTTTCTGTTGTTGCAACAATGCCATGAGGTTTTGAGGTTTGTTAACAGGTTGGGGGAAATTCCAAAAATCAGTATGTCAGGTAGTTAAAAACATATCTAACCGGCCAACAGCGTTAAGGACATTTGTTATGAGGATGATTGGTTTCATACTCAGGAACAATGTAACAAGAATCATGGTACAGTGAAGTTGCCTCATGTTTCTGATTTAAATGTGTAAAGCGACACTTCTTAATTTGTCAACACTCTTCAAAGCCCAGTCAAACAATGTTACAGATCGTGAGCACTGACAGTCGTGACTTCCATGAAACCAGAAGACACTGAAGAATCTTTTTCAAATTTGGTTGGCCCCATAATAGAAATGTATGACACTCGTTCATTGAGAAAGATGAAGCATAAATGACAGATTTCTTCCCACTTTGTCAAACTGTTACTAAGGACTTATTAAAATAGTCAGAAAATCCAGAAAATGTATACACTAATGTTAGAGTCTTATCATAACTGATTTAGATATTTACAGCATTAACACAGTCATCAGTCATATTTTTCTTTTACAAGCTCACGCAGAACGTTTCTCCAGAAATACTGGTGTAACATTCTTTCTGGCTGGTTGCCATAGTACAAATGCAACATTACATAACTTCCTGAAGAATGAAGACCCTATTGGCTGCTTTTCACTTTGAGCGGACAGGCTTAGAGGCAGCGCCAAAAATGATGCATTCATGCCCAGCGTGTGTAATTCACATTTCAAGGGAATTGCTTCATCAATTGTGGAGCAAGATCGATGGTTCTTGCCAGGGGGCCAATCCTGAAGATGGATGCTGTAATCATTGACAGGGGATCTTGCCAGCACTGACCATAATGTTGAGTAGCCTATCGACGTCTGATGAGTGACATGGTTGCCAAAGGTACTGGGGAGGGTAGTGAAAGTGTGGCTGCCTTGACTTGTGAACAGCAACTTTTCCTTAAGATGTGGGTAAGACGCAGATGGTTAAGACAACTGGATATCTAGGAAATCTCCAACCTCTGTGTATTCAACACAACAGCAGTCTGTAAACATTACCACCGCTACACCACAACCAAAAAGCACATGTAGCAATAGTAGCCCATCAGCCAGTCTTCTGTAGGAATCTATTATTTTAATATGGGTGATTGGATTATAGGCTTTATTAAGCTGTTTCGCTTAGCAGGACGAAATCAATATAGTATGACTTTTGGTTGAGGTACCACAATGCACTGACTTTGTCGACGAAAGGTATTGTACACTTGTGGTTCTACCTATAAAGCTGAATGATTTAATACCAATCAAACAGCACTATTGCCCTTCATTTCAGGCAATTCATATGGGGTTTATGGGCCCAGATCAGAGGACGTAGCTCCATGCATCCTGCACCCACGGATCTAGCCGGAAACAATGGACTACAGCATGGGTCTATACAGTCCATAGTGTAATGCGTTGATACATGGATTTCACCCACATGGAGTAGCTCAGAAGTTACACATATGGCTCTATTAAAATGTTGTTGATTTTTTACAATTATTCAAAAGTTCAATAGTTTATCAGTCACCATACATTATTCCTGTCGACTTTTATCAACAACGATAAAAATTTATTCTAACAAAAAATGATGACCACAACTGTCATTTATAATGCTAAAGAGATATATTTCAGTAAACTTTTCTTATGCTGTTTCCATGTGAATGTCCTAATTTCTCAGCTTCCAAGGTGCCTAAATCTTGAAGTGTCTGTGAAGAAGTGGACTAGTGAACTGTATTCTGTGTAATTAGATACAGCCATTACAAGGTGAGTGTGTGCTGCCACTGTTTGTCTGATACCCAAATATCTGGAAATGAGTCTGATAACAATCGAAGAGTTCTAGCAGAGAAAACGAGGCATTCTACAGGCTTCAAAGTCAATTTATCAATGATATGGCCCATCGTTAACCTAGTTACCAGGCAACCGCCCCAAGGACATGTCAAAGATGGGTCAATCAAGGTGGGCTCTTGAATAGAAGCTCCCAGCACACGCAGTCAATCAGTCTCCACTGAAATTGGCTTGAAACTCATTTCTAAGCAAAGCTGGTACAAAGTACTCCGCCTCAATCACAAAACACACCCTCTGACCCACCAAAAAAAGTATTCTAACTTAAATGCAAATCTACTGTCCAAATGACATAAAAAATGCAAATAACTAGCCTGGCCAACACGCAACAAAAACCAAAACATGTCAACAAGTAAATCTGCATCCAAAGCAAATTCTTATTTAATCCAATGCCAGCTCATTCAGCCTAGTGTGTCTCTGGGGCACAGGGTCCTCTTTCACAGCTTTATGAACGGGAGCGGCCGTGCTGTGTGTGTCCGTGGTGTACACGCCACCCCTTTGATCGCATGAGGAACAGGACCATAGTACATCCGGCTCCCTGTTTGAGTGAGCCTTACACAGGCCGGTCGCCAGAGGCCCCCGGGGACGCCCTATCAGATGCCTCCAGGCAGCTTGTGGTAACCGGAGTCTGGGTGGCGGTCTCCCAAACGACACTCTACTCTGCTCAAAGAGGCGGCGGTTGAAAGCAGGACGCCGTGAATCCAGCAGGGGGCGATTTGGGCCGCACCCTCAGAAAGAGCAGGGATCCAGGTGGTGCGGCGGGAGGGTTTGACGGGGTGGCTGCCTGTAATTAAACGGGGAGATGTCCGCTCTGTAATCCGCGGGACCCGGAGAGCTGCCCAGAGAATAATAGGTGCGTGTGTTTGTGAGGGAGGTTCAGGCAAAAGCACCTGGGGGGGGTGGTCCAATTGTACGCGACTCTGCGCGCCCACGCTCGACTCAGACGCCACCCTGAGAAAAGCCCAGGGCAGTAAAAAGTATGGTGATGATGACGACATCGGCGGATCCCGAGGAAGAATGGCTGCCGCTTCGGCGAGAGCTAATGGGGATCCGGGTGAACAAGCGGCGACTGTAAATCTCAGCAAAGCTGCGGTGCAGATGGATTGCTTATTCATACGGCGACCAAGGTTAAGGCTTGTTGTTTCGGCTAGCTACAGGCTAGGTCTCAGGGGTTCGGTCGAGCAGTCGGAGCTCTGACAGGGAGGACGGAGAGGATCCTCTGAGGACAGTTGCTCAGTCAGGCTCCATTGCGGGGGGACAGACCCACAACAATGATGATGACATTACTAAAACTAGACGGGTGTGTATTTGTGGGTATGTGTGCGTTCTGGAGTATTTGGTTTGTTTGTGAAGACTGTTTCAGCCTACTGAGCTAGAGCATAAAAGGACCCGGTGCCACGCAAGCGTGAATCTTACAATATAACTCACATGCTTTCTCATAAGGCACATGTGACTTCAAGACAGATTGTTTGTAATGAATTATGAGCATTGTGAAGTCTGACTAAAATAGAATGGCAATCTGCTGTAGAGGCACACAGACCTGAAGAGTCAAGATATCGTATCTGGGTCTGTTTGGAAGCATGTTACTTGTCAGTTAGTCATGCATAGCCTCTATAAGAGACAGTTTGTGTGTAAGACAGTCAATGCTGTGTTTGTTTCTAAGCCTGTGTATGTGTGTGTGTTTAAATGCTTGTGCGAGTGTAAGCACCTAAGTGTATGAGTGGTTAGAGGCTCAAGGAGAGAGATGTGTATAGAGGCAGAGAGAGAGAGATGTGTATAGAGGCAGAGAGAGAGAGAGATGTGTATAGAGGCTGAGAGAGAGGGATGTGTATAGAGGCAGAGAGGGAGGGATGTGTATAGAGGCTGGGGGATGTGTATAGAGGATGAGGGATGTGTATAGAGGCTGAGGGAGAGGGATGTGTAAAGAGGCTGAGGGGGAGGGATGTGTATAGAGTCTGAGAGAGAGGGATGTGTATAGAGTCTGAGAGAGAGGGATGTGTATAGAGGCTGAGAGAGAGGGATGTGTATAGAGGCACAGGGAGCGGGATGTGTATAGAGGCTGAGGGATGTGTATAGAGGCTGATGGATGTGTATAGAGGCTGAGGGAGAGGGATGTGTATAGAGGCTGAGAGAGAGGGATGCGTATAGAGGCTGAGAGAGAGGGATGTGTATAGAGGCTGGGGGAGAGGGATGTGTAAAGAGGCTGGGGGAGAGGGATGTGTATAGAGGCACAGGGAGAGGGATGTGTGTAGTGGGAAGACTTCTGGCAAAGTCTGTTAGCCAACATTAGCATTTCAAACACCAGCACCTACCTCCTCAGATCTAAGGCCATGGATTTCTCCCTTTCTTTCATATTGCCTTCCACTCTCCTTCTCCACCACCCTGAATCCCTCCCTCTCCCACCCTGTCGCTTTCTCACCCAACCAACACCATTTCTCTCTTTTTGTATGGTTTGCAGACTTTGGCCGCCAGCCCTCCATCCTCCAACCCCCTCCCCTCTCCACCTACTCCACCTACAAAGCGCGTCCGTTTTGGACTGGGCCCCGACTCAGCCCTTCGTTCCGCCTCAGCGAGCGTGCTCGGCTTGAGCCGGTTGCCATGGCAACGGCTCCTTGAGAGGCCCGCATTTTGGCCGCTGTTTTCTCACCTTCCTCTTCCCACCCTTTCAACACAGCCGGACTGCTCGAGGCGTAACGGACCTGGCAAATTCAGCCGATCTCCAGTGCCGTTCTTGGGCACAGCTTCTGGAGGTTGTGTAATGTTCATGTGTAGTAACCAAAGAGTTGCCAGTTTGCATCCCAGGCCCAACTGGCAGTTAAATGCTACTTCCGTTGTGCCCTTGAGCAAGGCAACATCCGGAATAGTTGCTCTGGGAGCCTATACGACTATAGCCCTGCCCTGGGTCTGTCAAACAACTTAAAATTAAAAGTATGTGGTTAGGAATTGTGGCAGCAACATTTATTCAAATGAAATAACAGCGAAAAGTGTTGAAAAGTGAGCAGCCTTTGAGCCAAAGCCAACGCAGCCCATTACTTGCAGTTTACAATGAACCACATCAGACTTAAGATCAATTAACAAAAAAAAAAATCCCAAACAATGAATAATGTATTTGGCTCTGATTGAGACTGATTTGTTGTGAAACAAGTTTTAAAGTGACAATACCAAGGAAAAACAAGATTTGTGCTTTTTTTTTTTCTTCATGGCTTGCTGGGAAAATTATGTGAGCATTGTGAGTAAATGAGACACAATGGCTGCAGTCAGATTCTTCCCTTCTGCAGTGTATGTAATTCTCTAATTACATCTAAAGCCACTCACAAAGTCAATAAATATCGCAATTAACGCACATTCTGTAGTTGTTATCAATCAGACCCACACAATAACCGTATCACAAATAACACCCTTCATCGCCATGTAGTACATTTCTACTCAAAAGAAGTGCACTACAGAGGGGAAAGGAGGACATTTGGGACACAGGCAGCCGAGACGTAACACAGGCTAACAGTTTAATGCTAGCGGTGCATTATGGCATACTGATAAGCAAGATGGACTATTCCCTTTAGAGAAGAGCTTCTTGCTTCTGGGGAACATAAGTGAAAAACAAATACAGCATCTATCAGAGCCAAGGCAATTTGAGGCAAAGAGTGAACCATTGATAATCGTTTGGTCACTGAATGTGGTCGGGACGTCGCAGAGGGGTATTTTGGCTAGTCGCCACACACTAGTGTATTTGGGGGGGGGGGGGGGCTCCTACTCCTCCTTCTCATCTTTTTCAAGACTTGTAAATAAAATTAAATACCACCGCCGCTGCGATGCAAGGGAAAAGAAAAGGTTGTCTTCAGGTTGCCTTGATGAAAACCGGTCAAGTCTCAGGGACTTCCTCACAGCAGTGGCTCACACAGCAATACGGATGAACTCCACAGTCTTAGGAATGGAAAGGTTGTGAGGGAGACCACCACCACCGCTCCCCAACCCCCCCCTCCCATTCCATTGATTGTTTCATTAAAAACCAGAGGCTATGAAAACTGCAGGGATTCTGATAGGCCGTGTCTATATTCGTCTGCAAGAAGAAGTGAAAGGAATGCGTCGCTGTAAGGTAGAAGCCCTCTGTGCCGTTCCAAATGTGGCTGCTACATCAAAAAGACACGGGTTGCTTCTTTTGCTGGGGTCCAGAGCACAACAGTGTTTGCTGTCAACAGGGTTGCCAGATTGTATTGACAGTATACCGCACAATCACTAGCACAAACGCTCTTTACTACATAACCTTATCTGTAAATCCACTTGCCATTTCCGCCCGCACAGTGTAAGTAAAAATGTTGTGGGAAACTGCCTCATCTGGCAACACCGGCTGTCTGGCGCAATGGTGACAACTGAACAACTAAGTGCCAAGCCTGTCAGTTTGACGTAGCATGTTTGATCAGATATTCCTTAAAAGCGGAGAAATAAACATAGCATTTAAACCCCTGTCCCAAGATATATGTAATTCATCCAATAGGGTGCATTGTCAGGTTGGGTCAGTGCTTTCCGATTGACCCATACATACCTGCTACAAACAGAAAATCTAGAGTGATAAAATGTAATTTATCAGAGTAAGGGCAAATTCGATTATTTATTATGACCCAACAAGAAACTTGTATGAGAGGTTCACAAAGTCAAAAGAAGCTCTTTTAAATCCCTCAACTTCGCCCAAGGTTTTCAAAGCGTTCCAGCGACATTCTTTCAAGAGTTGGGGAACTGGGTTAAAGTAGATTTCCAACATTGCCTCCCAAGGGTGCGTCTCAAGCTGCTTTCATCTTGAGAAGCAGCCTGTGCAAAGCGAGGCTCAGAGAGGCAGTGGACACTGTCACTTCAGATACTGTAGTCACTTTAAAAGCACTCACAACTCTGTCTTTTCTCTGTGATCAAGGGACCAATGGGACTAGTTTTCTTATTGAACTTAACTGAACCACCCTTCCTTCTCTCTGGGCCCTGGTAAGGGACTAGTAACGTTAAAGACTGGTAACTGGTAAATACTTTTTTGGTGGTTTTTTTTGGTGTTTTTTGGTGTAAACCAGCATTTCTCAAACCCTGGTCTGCGGACTGGCACTGGTACATGGAGGAATGTCTGCTTGTCACTTCCCTAAAGAGAACATCACATTACCTGCAATAATGCTTCCTTCATAGAACTGAACCAACGGACCAGACGGCAGTTTGTGAATAGTTTGAGCTATAACCAATTCTAATCTCCAAAATTAAAAGTATGACTATCATGAAAACACATGTTGTCTGTTTCACTTTTTACGGTGACAAGCGTTGGAGTACAAGTTAACATGGACTTAAGGCAAGATACTAACTGAAAGAAATTAATGTCTTAGAAAGTCAGGAAAATACAGCTCTGACGTATTTGGTTTCACCCTCAGTGCTGAATCAAAACATAATCAGACAAAATTTTACCACGTCACCACGTCACCATTTATTACAGGAAATATGCCACTCAGCAGACAACATCCTCTATTTGCGGGATTAAAGTACAGTGAGTAAACCCATGCATTGACCAAACCCAAGCAGCACAATAAGGACCTGGGCTACACCTGAGCTGAAGTGGCTTACCTTCCAGAAATTGTCCACCTTGCCGTAAACAAGCGACTGGTTCTGCCGTTTGACCTCGTCAATGTGGCGGATGTCGCTGGCGTTCAGGTGCTGCTCAACCACAAACCCAAGGAAGCTGTTGTCTGGCGTGTGAGCTGAGGGGAAAACAAACCAGAAGACGTAGAAGTCATTATACAGCTCAACGGGGACAAGAAACGCGGTGGGGGCCAGTTCACACATGTAGAAAAACAGAAACCGGCCAGAGCATCACAGCGCTGGACTTCAAATGACTCTTGGTTTTCCTGTGAGGAATCCAAGACCCAAACACGTGCGCTCAGCTTATTCACTCGCTACTCAAAGTCACTGGATGAGAGTGTCTGCTAAATTACTAAATATGTTCATCCCTGGACCTCGTTTACCAGCGTGCCGTGCTTTTCCATGTAGGAATGCTGTGTTCTAAGTGTGGTTCATGTACTGCAAAGACGCTCTTAACTGGTGTTTTGCTTCATCCCTTGCATTGCTGCGTCACTGAACCAGACCCCCCCCCCCCCAACAGTATCTAAAGCAGACCCATGAAAGGGGATTTCTGATGACATTTGAGGAAAAAAAGAAAATGTCACATTGAATGTTAAGTGGTGATTCAACTTTCTGTGGTTAGGGCTTTTGTATTCCATTTCGTCGTCACAAAATGGCTGGTGGGACTGTAACTATGGGAACGAGCGAGGCAACAGGTCAGTGGTGGCCAAGTGCGCTGACTTGGCAGAGATTCGCTTTGATACCATCTGTTCATTAGAGATGAGGATGTCGCCCGGTTTCTCAGGAGACAGGCAACCAAGAGGACATAGAATATTAGGACAATACAAGACTTGACGGTCCAAATAGAGAAGAAACAAAATAGAGAGTTCCATCCGAAAGCCTACATGCTGGTCCTATGGGCCGAGGTCAAAAGTAGCATGCTATTTGTCATGCAAATACGTTTCTCTCTGGAAGACTCTTCCTACTTCCATTCCTCCCTTGTGGAAAAGGCAACATGTAGAGACTTGCTGATTTTCCCAGAGACCCGTTCCGATGCCCAGTTTATTGATGTGATTTACAACCCACTGCTTGGGAGCCCACTGCTTCATGTTAACGGCCATTGAAGAGGACTAGTAAATCATGTGGGAAGCTGGGGGGGGTGTTGATAACAGTGACCGGTCAACGTCGACAGGGGAGGAGGAGAAGGGAGTGTGAGGGGGAGGAAGATGTCTGTCTGGACAGCGTGGGCAGAAGAGGGACGCGGTAAGACAACGGGTTGTTAATCTGTCAACGCGGCAGAGAGCATTCCTCAAGGGGACAGAGGCTTGAAGACTGGCCCTGACGGAACACTTTATTCCTGACTGGATTTACAGCCCATTGGAACCTTTTACCTCTAATGCCCTACTTCTGATCAAACACCTAGGCAGACTTCGATCAAAACACTGAAGTGAATAAGTAGTGTGAGACAATGACTGTGTGTGTGTTCAATGCAGCTGAACACGCTCTGAAAGAGACACAATCTCCTACATAGCCGTTGCTAAGAGATTTGTCACGATTCCAGGCTGTGTTACATTGACATTGTTCTGAGAACCTACAAAGGCTGCAGAAAGCAGATTTTTTACACCATAACACACTTAGATTATTATTAATCTTTAATACTTGATGCCAAAACTTCTTCATTTCATTGCTCTGTTTTGTAAGTTAATAGTGGGTTATTTCAAAGATAATTGACCCTGGCTTTGTTGTAGATCCTGAATAATAAACCAAAATGTATCAAACTGACCATGCTGACCTGTTATCGCAAGCATTTAACAGACATAATTTTATGCAATGGTCAGCATTTTGTAGAAAAACATAATTCCCCTGCAAATGATTCACGTTTGCTTATATGGGGTACGGACAACGGGAGGATATATCACAGTTTTGATTGTTATTCAAGCAAGTTATGGCCACTTGGACTGCTAGATATACGTCAGATATACGGTCATGTAATGTTACATCACCACAATGTGGGGCAGAATGACACAGCCAGGCCACTCTTAACCCAAAGGTCTTTCTGGGTTCCAAAAGTGCCTCCGACCTCCACCGACGCCATCAGCACAAGAACGTTGTGGAAACGTCCCTTACAGATCCCAAAAGCTGTCACTCTGCGAGGGAAGGACAAACCTCTTCCAATTCAATCTCTTCCTAATTGTAATGGTGGAGAAGGGAAGCCGTCCTCCCTCAGTCTAAGTGGACGTGACAGGCTGCAGCCTGAGGAGAGATTTAGGTGGCCAAGCTGTACGGTGCCAGCCCAAACAACTTCAATCAGGCAGCCAAAGCAGGACCCAAGCCCAGGCTTCGCTCGACACGTCATACTGGCAATACATACATAATGTAATTTGGGCAAAGCTAAAAAGCAAAAAGAAAGAATAGGAGTGGGGGGGGGGCAGTTTTGGATGCTGTCAGATGCTGTTGCATGGGACCAGAACATTTTAAAAGAAAGTCCTGTCGACGAAAAGTAATCTGCAATTTTGTAAAAACCAGCTGTACACAACAGTGTTGGTTTAAAAACGAATGAAGCCACTATGATTGTTTGCAACAATGATTTGTGGGCTGGTACTGAGCTCTCGCTCCACACCGGGAGGCGCGGACAGGGAGGAAGAGGAGGCTTTGGCGTTGTGAAAGCAAAACAACCCTTTCTAATTACCGTGGGGTTAGTTGTACACACCCACGCGGGGGCCCCACCAGACACACAAACAAACATGCGCAGTCAGGACGCCTGCGTGTTGTTCGTTCATTAGCCTTGTCAGGGAGGGGACGGAGGGGGAACGCGATGTAGGCAGCGGCATTTAGTCATTATCGCCAGGACGTGCGTGTCAGAGGGAGAGAGGGGAGAGAAAGCGAGGAGCGGAACAAGGCGGAATCGAAAGAGGTAGGAGCGATACGCAAATGATGGAGAGACCTAGTGGGACGGACGAATGGGGGGGGGGGATACCAAGAAACAGGGAGAGGAAGAAAACAGATCTGGGAGAAGAGAGAAAGAGAGCATTGGGGAAGGAGAACTGTGGGGGAGAGCCGGTGGAAGATAGAGACACTATAGAGGCAAAAGTACAAACAAAGAGAAAGACAGTAGAGAGGAGGAAGGAGAAGAAAAGGGGGAGAGGTAGAGATAGTGAAAGACACGGAGAATGAGAGGGAAACTGACAGCGAGAAGGCCTGACTTAGCAGTATCAGTGAGTAGGAGGAGACGCTCACAAAACGCAAGCCGCCAAGGAGGCGCAGCCCAGGGCCCAGCCTTTCAAAGGTTCTCCATGTGGATGTTGCCGCTCGGATAGGATTAAAGGCATAGAAGTCGGATGAATAGACCGGGAGTCCCGATTCAAGTCACTGATATATCATTTCTATTCATTCCATTTTCCTATTCTACGCATTTAATCCTATACGATAGGTGAAATCCAGTTAACTGTTGAAAAACTGGGCCCCGGGCAGCACTGGCACAAAGGAACAGGCTCGACTTGTTGGTTTTAATTAGAGAGACACTCATTATACAGCGAGGTTCCTTTCCCTCTCTTTCCCCATTGCTCTTTCTCTCACTCTCTTAAAGTGGACGGTTCTCACCTCGTCATGGATCTGAACCCTGCTGGAACATTGGTCTCCAGCCTAGTTTCTTACTGGCTACAATCCACGTGTGAAGAACGTTCTTTTTCTTCTTCCCCCGGGAGCAGCCGGTTGTATATCGTAACGCTGACTGATCAATGATTTAGCTATTGGGTCTAGCACATCACAAGTGGCAAATTTGCTTTAGTAAGCACGGGGAGAGACAAATCCGAAGTATTATCGTAAGAAGTGTTGGCATGAGTTCTTTCCTCAGAGAATACGGAGGCGGCCCTACAGCAGAACAAAGCGGCCAGCCAACCCTACAATTAACTCACAGCCATATGCCAGAGTGAAAAAACACTTCTTGATTTGCGTCAAAAGAACAGTTATTGACTTCTCAAGCGCAACCACCACACATTCGGAAGGAGGAGGTCCTTGCGGCCGTCACATTTGCTTGTTACAGCCACACAACGACTGAGCACAAGCACCGACCTACATCTTTTCATCTTCCGCATGAAAGAGACTCATTTGACAGCAGCTAAACTCTCCACTTATACAACCAGCTGTAGCTATACAGGCCCGCCAAGGCACATCAACAACTTCTGGGGGATTCATTTAAGACTTTGGCATGTTACCAGAGGGTCAAAAACAACACCAAATATGGTTCAGAGAGGTACTTCCTGCTCTTTTTTTTAGAGGACAAACTTTAGATGGGCCAACTCCATCAAGTAAAACCCAGGGTGTCAGGGTGAGAAGTAGACTTCTCAAAAGTAGCCCTCTATTCCCTATGACGCGCACTACTTCAGACCAGGGCCCAACGGACCAGCTCTTAAGACCCTGCCCATAGTGCACTATGAAGGGAGGTAGGGAGCCATTCGGTACCCATTGAAACAGAGGAAGGGAAAGCAGCTGGGTCCTTCATTCTGCTGCATCTCATTTTCCTTGGCTTCTATCTCAACTCCTGGCTAAGGATGTATGAACACTTCTCCGCTTTAAGTTCTGGCCATGATTCATAATAATCAGATGTTTATTTCTGCCTCAATTATTAATTAGTATAAAAAGGGAGACCACCATCTGCTTGATGAGGAAATTAAGAAAATGCACTTTTGTCCATAACCGTGTGGATGGTTTTTGTTGAACTATAGAAAAAAAGAAAGATATCTGGATTAAAACATTGTTTGATTCAACACTTGAAGCCATCTAGGGAAGTGTGTTTAAAAAGAAAGATTCTGATCAACCAAGGAAACATATAGACTACAGAATGTACAGATCATTTTGGCCCACTTAAGCTGAATATTATGTCCTTGACTGGCCTTATTCAAAATTGTCTGCAAAATTGACTCTTTGTGAAAAACATACTACTAAATTAATATGAAACTAATAGAATTAAGTTAATGAGGATTGATGATAAAGCATTGTAACACAACCAGAAAACCTCGGGGGGCCTTTGCCACATCTCCCCTTGGTTATAAAATCAGCTCTTCCATTACTGAAAATAACACTGAGAAGAAATGACCTAAAGAAAATAGCATGGGGAAATGCAGAAGCGGAGTCTAGTAGCCTACATTTATTTTTGTGAAGGTAAACATAGTCTGTATTTTCAAGGGGAGTTTCTTTCTGACAACAAGAACCCCAGTGTTTCCTCATTCAAGACTGCATGCAGTGTTGCGCTAATTAGGGTCACAAAACGAAAACCAAAAAAGTAAAACACCTCGCTACATGCCCCCTGCATTGCAAAGCACTGATTTATGATCAGGTTGCCATATCTTATATGAATGGAAAGGAAGAACTCCTCCGGGATATCGCATTCCAACTCTGAAATGCACAACAGCTTACCTTGCGAGCTCCCGAAGATGAAAAGGAGAGTAAAATAGGAAACCTCAAGAACAATGCAGTGTTGTCTCAGGAGTTATGAACAACATAAACAAAACCAAGGGGTTTTCATAAACGCATTTCCAACACCAAAGTCCACTTGCTAGACATTGGATTCAGAACTCCCAAATCTGTTCCAAACGGTGCCTCATTGCCTTGGCAGTGCACTCCTTTAGACCAGGGCAGTGGCCACGTAGTATTTAAAAAATGGGGTCAAAAGTAGGGCAGTATATAAAGAATTTGGACGGGCCCAGACCACAGAGCAACACAACGCTGAGTGGTGTACCAGCTGGCGCCGGAGGGGAACGTGGTGGGCCCACTAGATTAGATGATCCACGTGCCTGTTAATAGGCCTAGGATTGTAAATTGGAGAGCGGTCCAGCAGACCTTGTCGCACTTGTGAACTGGTGGGACCATGCTTGAAAAACAATCTCTTTCCCTTGTGAACTCGGCGAGCACCAAAACCAATGGTTGATCTAACTGCAGGCAACGGAAGGCCTGTTTAAGTATTGGTTTCATTTGTACGCCCCACAAACATTTTGAAGATATTCATTGTTTCTTGGGTTTAGTCACTCTATGCTATATGCTATCTAGCGATTACGTGCTTAAAAGGTGCAACACATGGTTTATTTTCAATGTTTGCATTGAGATTGCAGATGATTGCAATAACATAGAAAACTGACAGCCTCTTAAACGTTTTCACATTTTGTGGTGTCAGCGTCTAAGAGTTTTTTGCATTTTAAACTTTTTTTGTCCTGAAAAAAAAATGGATACGCAAAATAATTATTTACAAAACCACTCTGTTATGTTGATAGTGCTGCGTCAATGGATAGCAATGTTTACTTTTTTATTGGATTTAGGTTTGGACTGACTTGACCACTCAAGGACATTTGCCCTGTATATTTGCCACTTGACTGGAGCTTAGGCTGTGTTATTGGGGTGGTTGTCAGTCTGAAATGCTGATGATGAAACATGTTCCCATACCATTACACCGCCCCTATCACCATGCATTTACTGGCTTGGTGGGAAGGGCACGTCTGGCTTAATGATTTATTAGAAGTATCCAGTTCTAGTTAGCCATTGTCAACTGTAAAAGACGGTGATTCGCTATGGGTGTTGTCTTTTGAGATGTGTTAACAGAACATCATGTTAAAAGCATGAAAGCTCCTGGTCGGAAAAAGCCTTGTTAGACATTCTACTTTGAATCTTAATTTGCATACTTGTTCCACATACTACAATATGTTCACGCCAGTGATGACAAATAATGTACTATTAAGTATATCATAAGCAAGTATGCCATTATTGGGAGATACTACCACATCACAAAACAGCATTTAGAATAAATCCCCTTGGTCGTCATTAAAACTTTGCCTAGTTGGCAAACCAATCCTCTTCTGTTGCATGGATTGTGGGTAATATTACCCCACAAAGCATGGAGCGCAGCATATGGTGAAAATAGAATGATAGAACAGGAAGTACCCTCTTCACAACCAGTCTAGACTAGGGACTGTACCTGTACAAGCCTGGAAACATCCAGTTGTGAACCTGTTGCTAGTTTTTGAGAAAAAAACATTGGAGGGAAGATCAACCTTGAAACGTTCTCTCTCTGGCTTAAGGACTAGCATCCCAGAAAGAACAAATGGATCTAAAACCAGTCTAATAAATTCAACCTCTATATATAGTCTGACTGAATTAGCTGCAACTGCTTGGTCTTTCCTCCTTCTGTATCATTGCCTGGAGCCTTATTCCTGCGTAGTCTCATTGGCCGGAGACGCTTTGCTCTTTCGTCTCATTGGCCAGAGCCGCTTCACTCTGCTGTCTCATTGGCCAGAGCCTGCCGCTTTCTCTCTACTGCCTCAAGAGCCCGTTCCCCTGTCATGCCCCTTTTACACTGTGATTTATGCAAGGCTACTTAATGGTAATAAATGGAGCCCAAGGCAGGGATCGATTTCCCAGTGGCGCCTTCTTCTTCTTAATGTCCTCTGTTACATCTTTAGTCTCAGGATGGGAAGCAAAACCCAAACCTCTTCAGTTAAAAGTATTGAAAGGAACTGTTTCATTTGCATATTATTGAAGCCCCTTTGTTGTCAAGCGGCTTCAAGGAGGGTATACAGTGACTTCCCATAAGCCCGCAAACAGGGACGTAACGACCGAACAGGAAACAATGAACAATACGTTAGGGAACGGGGATAAGGTGGATGTTTGTCCTTGGGCAAAGGTGGCAGACACAAATCCGGCATGGCCGACGCGCCAAAATGTATCCGTGTTGGGTTTCGGCCCGTGGTGTAGCCGGCGTGCGTTCCATTCGATGCAGATATCATCTAACCCTCACAGCTAGTGAACCGGATGAGTTGAAAAGCCCTGTGTCGCCTGAGAATGTCATGCTCTCTTCAGCACACAATGGACCTATTGAGCCTGGCCTGCAATTCCAACCTGACGTGAGCCACACCAGTGAAACTGAGACCTGAGGAAGGTACTCATTCATTCGGGGTAACGTTTTGCCTTCAATCAGATATTGAGGAAAAAGTTAACATCAACCCCTCCAGGGTGGTCGGACTCTGGGTGTGCAAAGGTTTGTTCCCCAGTACCGGTTGTTGGAGAAAGTGGTGGAGAAAGTTTTCATTCAACGGACCTGTTGGAAAAAGGGTTTAGTTAAGGGCGGCAGTGTAGATTAGTGGTCAAGAACATGGAGCCACAACTATAGGACACTGGATCTAACCCCCAAGCCGACAAAGAGAAAAACTCTTCTGTCCCAGAGAAAAACTCATTCTACCTTAAATATTGATATTTCCTTCACCTTATAACATGTATACACTTAAATCCAAATATATTAAAAGATGAAAAATCTTTACTGTACAATGTGTAATATGTTGAGAACAAAATAAAGTGACAACAATCTATGGAAACCAAAATCCCCAAACAATCAAATGCTGGATTCAAACACTAAAAATCTAAGTAGTATGAATTTCATCATGGCAACTCAAAGTGACTCAGTATTGTGTATGGACCCTCCCGTGCCTTTATGCACTCCTGATAACGTCCGAGCATGCTCCCATTGAGACAGTGGATGGTGTCATGGGGGATCTCCTCCCAGACCTGGATCAGGGCATCACTGAGCTCCAGGACAGTCTGTGGTGCTACTTGGTAAAGTCTGACGCATAATACATACAAGTATCAGAGGTTCTCAGTTGGATTCAGGCCTGGGGAACATAAGGGCCAGTCAATGTCATCAATGCCTTTGTCATCCAGAAGCTGCCTGGCATTATCAGGAACCCAGGGCCCACTACAGAAGCATGAGGTGTGACGATATGTCAAAGGAATTAATCCTAGTACCTAACAGCAGTCAGGGTACCGTTGGCATGCTCATAAAGCTCAGTGCAACCCTCCAAGAATATGCCGCCCAGACCATCTGTGACCCACTGCCACATCGTTCATGCTGGATGATATCGCAGGTAGCATGACGTTTACTCAAACTCTTTCACATGTGCGTAGTGTGAACCTGCTCAGGTGCCAATGGCAGACCTGCCAATTCTGGTGTTCTCTGGCAAATGCCAATTGAACTGCATGGTGCTGGGATGTGTGATCAGGCAAGGAGGACATCGGGCCCTCATGCCACCCTCATGGAGTCTGATTCTGGCAGTTTGGTCAGTAACATGCACACCAGTAGCCCGCTGGAGGTCATTTTGTAGGGCTCTGGCAGTGCTCATCCCTTTCCTCTTTGCAAAAATGAGCAGATACCGGACCTTGATGCCCTTCAACGGCTATGTCCAGCTCGCCTTGTGAAATTGCTCATCTCATCGTATCTCCCCTATGCTCTTGAGACTGTAATGGGAGACACAACATACCTTCTTGCGACTGCACATGACGGAGCTGGACTACCTGTGCAACTTGAATGGGCTGCAAGTACCGTTTCATGTAACCAGTAGTGACAAGGACAATAGCAAAACACAAAACTAGAGAGAATTCAGACAGGAAGAATAAGGGGTGAGCAATTGTCCATGGCCACAATCTGCAAAACCATTCCCTTTTTGGGGGTTGTCTTGCTGTTGCCTCTTCAGCGCACCTATCGTCACTTTCATTTGCACAAAAACAGGTGACATTGACTTACAATCAATTATTCTTCCGTACTGGACAGATTGATATCCCAGAAGTTAAATTGACTTGGTGGTATCCTGTGATGAATACACGCTACCTACATTTTTTTTGACAGCGTATATATACAGTACTGTGCAAAAGGCCACTAAGGAAATGGGGCAAATCTATTTATTCAGGCAGTTAGTGTTGACAAGCTTTGAAACACTATATAACACATACAAATTAGGATGAATACAATAACAAGTAAAAAGATGAGCATATGATGTCCAAAAGGTAATTGATGTCGTATAAGGTATCAAACCATCTTCCATGATATCAAATTCCTAACAAGAAAGTTTTTCAAATTTCTCCAGAGGATTTTGCTATGCTTTATTTTGTCAGGAACGTGTGGAAAGATGGGGGAGGAGAGGTGTTGCTGAAAGAGCTGTATACCAGATTCAAACTCACGCTGCAGTGCAGGCATTTCGCAGGCACAAGTCCAGACCACTCGACTAAACAAGACCACAATTCTTTTTACTTTTTAATGTATTGGCATTAACTTGTACGAATGCTACTGCTAAAACGGGGGTTTTCTGAGGAAATAAACACTTTGTGCCCAGATAAACAGTTTTAAACAATGTAGTCATGTAGCCGAAGACTTTTGCACACTACTGCATATTAACACTCTCATATTCCCTGATGCTATCTTAGCAAATTATGTTTCCATAGTAAGAACGGACAAAAAGGACTTAATCGAACAATTTACTACAAACAGTTTCTTCACCGTGAAATGTGTAAACCCAAATTGACAGTCAATCACTGTCAGGTTAATGCATTTCCCCCTTCTGTAATAAAATTAGGAAGGGGAAGAAACCCAGAGTAACTTACGAAACATTGTGTTAAACTGCTGGGGGTTGAGGTTCCACTTGCCCCAAGGGGTCTTGTGGCCCTTGGACTGGGCGTAGTGGGCATGGTTGAACTCAGGCTCGGTGCCGAAGGAATCCAAGACCCGCAACATGCACCTATAACAAAAACACACACACCGAACATTCAAAGTTTAGCATACACCTTTAGCCTAGAAGTTCCAGAATGTTTCCCGTAACCCGGGAAAGCTGACAAATCTGTTGTGCTGTTAAGCAAGTTTACCCCAACTGGTTTCCATTTGGACTTAGTGTGCCACATGATTAAAACAATGGAAAACAAGCCAAAGGCGATATCCACTCCTCTATGACCATTTGTGATATGTACCGCATTTGAGCATTAATCGACACTTCCAGCTGTTATTAAAAAATGATGCGTCTCTTTAGACAGCCTGGCTACATCCAGACCGTACACCCAGCGGAGAGCTTCCTGCCGACCTGACCAAATGCTTAAAGGTCACCAAGGATGACAAATTTTCATCACCAAAGCAAGCATTTGATGTGGAATGGAATGACACACTCGTGACCTTTCCTCTATTGCTCTCTCTATCCTGTCCTCTCATCACCTGTTTTTCCATCTCCACCCCCCCTCCCCCTTATCGCTTTTGTCCATCTTGTTTTCCGAGGCTCCTTCTGTCATCCGCTTTCAGCCTATCTGACACATGCCTTCTCAGCTAATAGGATCCATCCGAAATGTCCAACGCCTAAAAATAGATGAGAGCGCCGCCGTCACAATTCCTTTTCATCTTTCATCCTTCTCCTCGCAACGTCTGACTGACTGGAAGTGTTATAACGAGCATTCATCCAATTGATTATGAACCAGGAGTACCAAAGGGGCCCGCAAAGCCCTGACAGCACTTCTGACCAGGCAGATGTTTTTACAGGCAATGGGTGTGTGTGCGTGTGGGCGTGTGTGTGTACACGCGCCTAAGAGAGGATGTGTGTGCATTTGAGTCGCAGATGCTCAGTTTATGTTTCAAGGTTCTACATGCAAATCTGTTGGTTTTTAGATGCTTCAGTAGTCTTGGACCATTTTGAATGAGAAACCGAAAAGGGGAAGAGAGAAAGGAAACAAGAGGGTGAGATTGCCAGTGACCGCACACTTAAGATATTTTCACAATACTTAGGTGCAAGTTGATTGCATCTGTCTATTTGCACTCCCATTTGATACAGTGATCATATTGCAATTTGACGTCCCAAACGATGGCTCAAACATATGTCTGCTGCAGAGGGACAAGAGAGAGAATGTGTTTTGATCAGCCACTGGCATTAGTGCTGAAAGAAACTAGCTCCCTACTAAAAAAAGAAAGAGGACACGTGAAGAAATAAAAAATGGTTTGTGAGTAAGAATGCCGACTAGCAGAATAATAGTTTGTCCAGTTTCAATTTGTTCTCGTCTGACCCTGATCCTTGAGAAACCGACTACAAAAAACTTGAAAATCGTGCAGGGTTCAGATCAGTGGCGATGGGAACAGAAAACTGGCCTGTTCGAGATGTCAGGTATCTGTCCGTAGGGCCGGCTGAAATGACAGTCATGGCGGATCACGGTTAACCGATACACTGAATGCAGCAAGGAAGTAATGTGGAGACAGTATGAGAACAAGGGAGACGTACACAGACTGACATAGACTGATAACAAAGAGATGTAGGAAGAAGTGCGTGTCTGTCTATGCAAGCAATAGGGAAGAAACGAGACAGGAAATACAAAATTCTGCCATCCCTAATTCGAAAGCCGCAAATGCCGCTGTGCTAGTTTGCTCCGATTCAACCTGCGCATCATTCACTTTATCTCCAACCCAAAAATAACCTCAGCCCGAGGCACCGTCTGTGTCCAATGCGGCCCAGTCCCCTATTGTGTGCGGTGCACTAGGCTTCCGGTGAAAGAGAACAAAGTTCCATTTGGGCGCGGCCCCAGATTTAAGCGGAAAGTAGATACCCTGAAAGGTCAGAGGCGATGACAAATATGTTCATCGACAAGGAAATGTCACACTTGCAGTAAAACAAGCGTCTGTGCGTCTCATAACAAAACTGCGCTAGTGAGCTGCTCACTTAGATTAGCATTTGGGTATACACCAATCAGTCATAACATTATGACCACCTGCCTAATATTTTGCTGCCAGAACAGCCCTGGCCTGTCCAGGTATGGACTCCACTAGACCTCTGAGGTGTGCTGGGGTATCTGACACCAAGATGTTAGCAGCAGATCCTTTAAGTCCAGTAAGTTGCGAGGAGTCCATGGATCAGACTTGTTTGTCCAGCACATCCCACAAATTTTGGTTGGACAGAGATCTGAGGAATTTGGAAGCCAAGTCAACACAGTGAACTTGTTGTGTTCTTCAAACCATTCCTGAACCATTTTTGCTTTGAGGCAGGGTGCATTATCCTGCTGAAAGAGGCCTGAAAGAGGCCTTCAGGGAATAAGGTTTCCATGAAAGGGTGTATATGGTCTGTGTAAGGGAAATAAGTACGGGTCTTGCGGGGTGGTTAAAATAATGGATCAACACGTCATAATAAGCTGAAAATACCAAATTGTATAATTGTATGTTGTGCCTTAGAAATGTGAAAACGAATCATGAATGTATTAGGAATAGTCAAATGAAGCTGCTCAAAATATAAGAACGAAACAAGTATTAATGTGTGGCATATATGTGGGAAACATGTCGTAAGGTTGGGCAATAATGGTAACAGGAAACTCCTGAAGAGATGAGAGGGTCTCTACCGATCGCAAGAACAACAGAAAACAGAGTGGGGACACCTGGTGGCCAAGGAATCAAGTCCAACCAATCAGAACACTACGCACACCACGCAACGTGAAGACGTACAAGAAGATATGACCAATAGGCTCCCTTAAGGAGAACCTATAAGTTTGAATGTATCTGAACAAAGCTCTCTCTTTCCCAGCTGTTCCCAGCCGAAACAAGAGCCGTGCACGTTTCGATTTGAACATTATACTCCGTTATTAAATACCTTGATCGTTTCGAATTGGACAAAGACGTCAGAATCATTTATTTCAGAACATCTGCAACAAGACTTAGGTAGGTGGTAACATCCACATGAATGGCATGATCCAAGTTTTCCCAGCAGAACATTGTCCAAAGCACCACACTGCCTCCGCCGGCTTACTTTCTTCACATAGTGCATCCTGGTGCCCTGTGTTCTCCAGGTAAGCGACATACATCCATGTGATGTAAAGGAAAACGTGATTCCTCAGACCAGGCCACCTTCTTCCGATGCTCTGAGGTCCAGTTCTGATGCTCACGTGCCCATTGTAGGTGCTTTCGGCAGTAGGCGGGGGATCAGCATGGCACCCTGACTGGTATGCGGCAACGCTGCCCCGTACACAACAGTGTGTTCTGACACCTTTCTATCAGAACCAGCATTCACTTTTCAGCAATATGAGCTAGAGTAGCTCGTCTGTTGGATCGGATTACACGAACCAGCCTTCGCTCCCCACGTGCTTCAATGAGCCTTGGCCGCCCATGACCCTGTTGCCGGTTCACCGCTTTTCCTTGAGGACAAAATGTTCCCTTGCTGCCTAATATATCCCACCCATGGACAGGTGACATGTTGACGAGATTATCAGCGTTATTCACTTCCCTAGTCAGTGGTCATAAAGTTATGGCAGATCGGTGTGTATTCCATAGGGATCTTGCTTAAAATAGAGCACGACATAACAAATAGGGTGTCATTTAAGAGCATGAGAGCGAGAAATGGCACCAGGACTCAGAGGCATTTCCCTCCTCTGTGACAAATGAAGTTTGGAGAAGACTAGGACAGGTTCACAAAGAAACTTCTGTTACTCGACAAAAATGCTACTTCTCCTCCCAGAGAGGCCGGGAAATGAAAGATGCTTCAGGGGGAGAATGATATAGGAGGAGGTGGGGAGCAGGACGGGAAGTGGGTGAGAAGAATCTAAACTAGACGGGGCTGGATAATGAGCGAGACCAAAACGATTTGGCAGGCTTTCAAGTGGAGACGCACATTCGCGCCGACAGACTGTTCGTCTGACAGGGCTGTGAAGCGGCGGCATCTTCTAACGTTCCTGACGGCTCACATCAAGAGACCAACCCTCTGCGAGTGGCAGAATGCACAGCCCATGTCTCCACCAACAGAACGGAATTAATCACTTCAGAAAAAGATCTTGATCTTGCATTATGACCACGCAGTCTTTGAGAAAGCTGAAGATGCGCGCAAAATGACATCCTACCGCCTATATGGTGCAATTCTTCAACTGCGGCTGTTGTTTATTTTTTATGCTAATGCATAATAATAGGAAATAGAAAAGCATTTGGACCACCGAGTAATTTTCCTCAGTGTAAGATAAAATGAGGTCAAACTTTAAGCGACAACACAGAGGAAGGACATCTTGTGTCTATTATCGAGCCCTTCTGGTTGTTTTCTCCAAACACCCTCCAAATACTTCTGTTGTGAGAGTTTGAACACCGAGTCATGGATCTACAGTTTGGAAACACGCTCGCCCTTGTGTGAGACCATTAGTCTTCAGCTGGGTTGTAATGACAGGATCTTAGTATGGCCCAGAGACCAAAGCCCTTCTTCTGTAATCGTTGTATATGTCTCTGCTGTCAATCAGTGTCGATGCCAGACTCTGACTCCTCTCTCCCAGGTTGTCTCAGGAGAAAATGGGACATGACCGGAAAGAAACTTGTTTGTGGAACAGCATATTTGACCTTTAAACTTGACCATTGATGTTCATGTTTACAGGCGTAGGTGAACACAGAAACACCGGCAGAGACCCAGCTTGGAAACCTGGGTTGGAACACTGTCCTAGCTTATCATCACTAAAGGGGAGGAGAGAGATTGACAGAAAGACAGCCAGAGAAATCGATATAAACAGTAGAGAGAGCCAGAGAAAGGAATCGAGCGATGGATGGATGAGCACATTGATAAAGGAGATAGAGGTTGAAAGATAGAGACAAACTCGGATGTGGAGCTGGAGACAAGGACTACTTACTGGTAGTGGACCCAGGAGGGACCCAGCGTCTTCTTGAACTGGGTCAGGCCCACAATGTCAATGTAGATGAGTTCCACCACCTTATCGCCCTGGGTGGGGCAGCTTGACTTGTTCCCCATCACCCTCCTCATGATCCTGAAGCAGAGGGAAGGGAGTGGGCTGAGCTAGGATACCCTCGGCCTATCCAAAATCAGCACCCTGATGACAGCGAATTAAGGCTCTGGATAAATTGGCCGCACTTTACAGGGAATAGAGCCCAGGACAAAAGGTGGGAATTGATCTGGCAACTAAAGGGTGGCTGGGTTTATATCCTAAAACATTATCCTTTAGAAACGATGAGGCCAACTTGTAACACTAAGTCCCCTTTTCCCCAAGGTGATACCTTGAGCTGTACGTATCAAGTATCTCATTTAGGAAGTGCTGACTTAGGATCCGTTTCTCCTTTGAGATAACAATAAAATAATATTACATGGACAGAGGAGACCAAATCCAAGGCTAGCACAGTTTTTCTTAAATAAAATCTGTTGAGAAAAAAACACTCTTGGTCGAAGATGGTTTTGAATGGCTTTGCTACGGAGCACTCTACTGAAACACCCAGAGGTGGGTACACACACACACCAAAGTGGAAACGAGAGCGCTCCATGTACTCACTCTTTAAGTTCGGCCAGGGAGGCAGAGATGCGCACGTCGTGGCCCAGCAGGTAGAGGGTGGTGATGAGGTCGCTCCACTGGACCAGCTCCCCCAGGGGCCCCCCACTGAAGGCATTCTCGGCGATCTTGAAGCCCGACTCCTTGGTCAACAGGCCCAGGTGTACCAGGATCTGAGGGGAAAAGGGGGGGGTTCAGTGGGTCGGGCGCTGGCCACGACGGCCTTTCAAGCTCGCTCCCGCTGGGGTAATGAATATAACGACGGAATACATCAATAAAATACAGTGATGTAATAGTGTGAAACCATTTTAGGACTCCCCTGGCAAACCATTTGTCTTTAGCTTCAATGAGTCTGTGTCTTCAGCGTCTATGCTCTTGAAGTAATGATCAACAGTTAACAGTACTAAATCCACTGACAATTCAATGGGTGCAGGAAACGTAACGAGACATCTTCTGCATTCAAATGGTGTGCTCATTTCAAATCCCGGAGTTCAACATACTGTTACGGAATGTACAGTATATAAAAGTCACACTCCACCGAAGACCGAATACGTTATTAACAAGAGTCTCCTTCAATTCACCGGAGGAGCACGCTGATCCAAGAACACAAGGTTCCTGGGTTTTTCTATGAAGGTCCTGACACACTTTCAGCTCCACTGACACAGACACTGTCCCAATTGGCACCCTATTCCCCCGAATAGTACACTTCTTTTGACCAGGGCTCAATAAAGGGTATAGGAAGCCAGTCGAGAAGCCGGCAAAGTCACCGATCATTGTTCAGGGATTAATGGGTGGAAAGGATTATGACTAATAAAATAAAGCCAACCTTGGTACAGAACATAGCTACGGCTGAATCCCATCCACAGTGGGCATCATTGTGAATACAGAATAAAATGAAAAATTGTGCAATACGGTGGAAATAGGGTGACATTTGGCACTAATATGGAAATTAGGGAGCCATGTTGACTCTAAAGGGGTAGTTCACACATTTATACCTATACCCTCGTTTTGACTGTTGATGTGCAAAATAGTTCTTTTTTTAGGGCTTTTATAATGGAGAAAATGTGATGTTGGATTTTCCGGATTGACTTGTCGCTTTCTACTGAGGGAAATAAATGTTTCTTAGCAAAGCAAAACACAAACCAGCTCAAATGATATAAGAATCTCATTTGATCTCATTCTGCACTGAATCATTTGGAGAAAAAAAATCTACATTCCCATAAATCACACGTGTCGTGTTGTAGTTGTTATAAAACACCATCAATCAAATATGGCAAAAATTTATAAAACAGAATCAATGCAGCAACATCCACAGAAAGATGTTGATGTTATACAAGTTGGTTTGGAGTGTTTTGCAACATTCTATAACACTTTTTTTAAGGACACATTAACTTCATACAACATAAGGGAAACACTAATCTTACATTTTCAAAAAAATAATTCAAGTGCTCCTCTGATCCCTACCCATAGCTTTGGCAAGGCTGGGGCTGTGCCCTGATTACCCACAATTAAAGTGTACACTTGCGAACAATTACGCCAAGCATGCATTCAAATCCATTCCAGAGGGTAAGTGTACCAGGGAAATGTTGGCAAATGGGTGTGTTATGTGCAGAAGACTCTAACCCGAAAGCCTATGGCACCATGAGAGTTCAAATCAAGGTTATAGAGAGCAGGTGTGGGTGAATCATTCACATTGTCCTTGAGAGCAACAAAGAACTAAAGCTTACATAATGCATCCTGTGTGCCATGAAGATATGGATGACAGAATTTAGCATGGGCTGAGCCTATACCCTTGTCCGAGTCGCTGAGGTCTGAGCGTACTATGAAGTATTGATCATACAAGTGCGCGCGTGTGTGTGTGAGACCGAGCAACCGGCTGTGTCCGTGCTACCATGAGTGTGAGACAAAGCGAGTGGTACTTGAGGGGCGCGGGGCCTACCTTCTTTCTCTTCCGCTTGGCCAGGTTTTGCTTAGCGGCCAGGCCTTGGATGGCGCTGATCCAGGGGTCTTCCATGCGCTTGATGCGGAGCATCATCCAACGGAACTCCTCCCGCCGGGACATGACTCGGTACAGCTCCTCAAAGCTCGTCCGGATCTCCGTCTGTGGACACAAAATAGAATGTGAACGCCCCCATTTTGTTATTGCGGTTTAACCGTCTTCCATAGCCGGCCCACTGAAGGGAGAACATAAGACGATGAAAAGAAGCAAGTAGTCCTTCCGTAGGGCCCGTTCGTTTTGGACCAGGTGAGGGGAACCATTCCAGTGTTGCTAATGTAAAATGGGGGCACATGGTGAGGAACAACAACCCTGCCCAAATTGTGCTAGTTGTGATCACTTCCAGGAGGGAGAGGCGGAGAAGCGCTGATCGTTATCGGGTAATCAGCAGCTATGGAGGATGGGAGGTGATTTCTAGATCTGTGATGCTCTCTGTTCAAATGCATCGATTCACGAGGAGAAGGGATTAGTCTAAGCATACAGGCTAACAAGAGGATTCCCATCAACGCCAACACTTGAACAGAGTTGAACGGCCATGTTTGGCCTGGCACTCTTTGCATTACGAAGACATATGGCTGCTTACTGAATGCTGGCAATGCAGCGATTCCGATCAAAACATTTCTCAGCTTCTCCCGGGTCAATACGCTAGAACTCCTTTTTTCACCGCCGCGCCGGGTGAGACGCGGGCATGTTTGCCGTTAACAGCTGCTGGCACCAGGGAAACAAGCTCAAACTACGCTCTAGCAACACTCTAACAACGCTCTGGAAGCGTATTATCATCCCTCAATGGGACAGGAAATCACTGGGAGCCAAACTCGGGGCCGGCATTCTAAATGGCATCCTATTGCCTTTATAGTGCCCGGCTTTCAACAAAAAGTAGTGGAGTATAACGGAAAATAGGGGGGAACTTAGGATGCAACCTGAGTTATTTACTAATTTAAATCAGATCTGCTGTCGATGTAGATCTGAAAAACAAAAGGTTCACTGGTGTTGATGAATACGTAGGTGGAGGGTATGTGGGGGGTAGCAAAGAGCATTCGTTTTGGGACATTTTGGACCTGCATCATCCATAACCACAATTGAAATAATACATAGTCAATAACAAGAAGCCCTGCCTGGAGCTCCAAGCCCAGACGGCCAGTTCCCATTGGCATGGCGACAGGCGTCATGGGGGAAAGATCCTCTCCTGCTCTATATTCAGTCACAAACGCAATCACTTGGGAGACTGTACTGTTTAGGGTGCGTGTGTGTGTCGGGATTGGCACAACTTGGGGGAACTGTAATTGCACTGGATTCAATTCAACTTTCTGTCACTCAGTCAACCTGTGTGGGTTGTGTCTAAATCAGTTCTACTTTTAAGTCATCAATTTGAGCCCAAAACCGGTGTGTTTGAACCTAAATTCACTAACATTGCTTCAATCAACTTTAGAAAGGTTTTCGCTATAAGACAAGCAGACAACGCCACTTACCGAAGAGCCATACATTTCTGGAAGCAATTCACTGCCCTTGTGATATATTTGTTGGCCAGCCCTGAGAGAGGTGACAACAAACAAGACTATCCGGGTTGTTGGTGTTCCAGCGGGGAAAGGGTGACATTTAAAATGCTCTAGTCGCAGTGCCATTTGTACACCATGGCACCACAACGAACCACAACGCGTGGCCTGGAACCGATTCATTGCCGGTCCTCCGGAGCGAGCTTACGGAGCGGTCTGCCCAGCTTGACCCGGCAGCGTGTTAATCCCTTCAGTTCAGACACTCACCTGGGCTCTCCGGTCGGCCTCGTCGTTTAATGTCCTGGTCCTCCACGGTAGGCGGGGGCACCAGTTCTCCACCTGAAACCACATAAACATCGGAAACATAAGTCTGCGATGGAAAACAAGACAAGGGGTTTCACATTGGGGCCGGGCGAGGGGGAACGGACTCCTAAACAGCACCGCGATGCTTAAAAGGGGCGCACAACCTTGGAATTAGGGTGTAATTTGGGAGGCAGGCTAAGTGGTGTATCATGCGATGGTTAGGGGTAATTGCTTCAACGTGTCCCAATGGATGGCTCTGTCCTCGCTTTAGAGGTTCTGGGGAAGAGGCAGTGGGTGTTGGATGCAGACAGAAATGGTCCACCCATCCAAACTCAATGTTGAGCGCAGACGAGGAGATCGAGACTAACGCCACCTGGCCCGATCCTACCTCAGCGGGGCTCCATTTTCTGTGGCCTTGGGCAGAGGGCTTCGGGATCTGGACTCAAGCCGTGTTGTAAATAGTGGATAGGCTGCCATTTCGACAAGCCGCTAAATCGATCGAAAAAAAGCCTCAACCTCATTCTGTCACCGGGCCAGCGGATCCTGGTGCACTAGTGCTGGTCCAGAAAATGGCTGACTGGGTGTTATATGTGATCTGTGACGGCCCCAATGTTTGGCCCATCCATCCGGCTGTCCCCTCCGGGCATGGGAAATTAGGCTACATCCGAAACGTCCCTCTCCTTCCTTACGAGTGTACTAATGCCCTATGTGGCTCGGTCCAGAGAGACGTCTGACCTAATGAAAAGGCAGCCGTTTCGGACACAGACGTTATAAATCCATGGACTGCTCAGTCAGGAGCGTTGGCGTTTGAGACCTTTAATAACGACCATTAATCACTTGTGTGTTTGCTTTTCTGAACCCCCTCTGCGAGAGGTTGAGGGTATGATCGACGACTATAAATTAAACATAAACACCCATAAGCGTGTGTGTGTGTGTATATGTGTGAGATGATGCTGGGAGCATTGTGTGCGCACGTCTCAGACACAATTCATCCGAGAGAGAATGGCGAGGAAAGAGCAGAGCTGATATGGTATGGAAATGCATGCATATCGCCATGGTGATAGTAGGTCATGTGATGCCGTCTAGGGTGCAGAAGAATGTTTTGGGTGAGAGCTGTCTCACTGCTATAAGCTGCATACCGGTGGTACCCCATTCCCCAGGATTTACTCTTTTTGGAGCCCTACGGGGTAGGCTCTGGTCACAAGTAGTGCACTAAATATGCAATAGGGTGCTGTTCAGGACATCCGTTGGGGCCCCTGATGCATTTATGCTCATCAATGCCACAGAGATTCTACTGCAAAGTTAAATGACAGAGCAATGTGCTTCCCTCGAGCACAAGTACGATAGAGAAAGAAAAAGGACTTGAGTTCAATTAAAGCTCCTGTTCAGCCGTTAATTAGCAATAATAAGCGTGTTTGCACACTGCACCACGTTCTAATTCAGCTAAAAAAAAATGTTTTGCTGTGGCACAGTTCACGAGAAAATAGTTCCTTCGGGGAGGGCAGAGATGCAGTTGGTGAATGCGTAAAGAGCAGTGGCGTTCCCCGTCCCACTGAATTTCAAAGAGTTGATTTAACCACGACGTAGCGACCGTGCGCACGTCATAGTCACCAAACAGACAGTCAGACGGACAGACACAAAGAGCCCCAGGGCCCCACAATGACAGAAACACCCACTACTCACCTCACTGAGGTAGATGAAGAAGGAGCAGGTGGAACCGTCCACACCGTAGTTATTGTAGCAGGAGTCCGACCTCCACATGTCCTTCATCCACTGAGGAAGAAGAGTTGATTAGGAATGAACACACTAAACATATAGTAGAAACATACAAACAAGAAAACTAAACACATCAAGCGGTCATATGTCAGTTTAATCAAGTTGTTAGAATACCGTAGTTGTTTAATTGTAATGTTTGGCCTTAGTTGTGGTAACATCATACAAAATAGAGGACTCACAGAAGTCCATTTAGCGAATTTAAGTTAAATATATTTGTTTTTAGAATCATGCTATGGCCCACTGACAAGCTGCACCGACAAAAATCCGTGCGGCCTACACTCCTGCCTCGGCGTCCCGACCACAGGTGCAGACTCCAAACGAGTGGAAGCTCTGGGCTAGCAGGCTCTGAGAGCAGAATAATCCATACAAGAAACAGAACCAAGCTAAACAGACAAGTGTCTGGAACAAACAAGTGAAATCTGCCACACAGCCACGTGGTAAAAAAGAAATACCTTGAGGTTGCCAGCACCCTTCTCTTAAACACTGTGGCACTAAGGTGCATTGCCTTGGAGATTTAACCACAGTATACAGCATTTCTACATTTTATACAATTATACAAAGTACAAAAACAGAGCTGCTCCAGCTCTGGGAAAAGGCAGAGTTGGGCTATGACTTGGCTGAGACTGCAGGAGGAATATGGCAATAATTACTTGTTGGGTCAGGAATCAGAGTTCCACTTTTATACCGACACACAAATGCAACTCTGTACCCTATTTAGTGCACTACTTCTGAACCGGGGGCTCATGTCAAAAGGTGTGCACTAAATAGGGAATGGCGTTCCAACTGGGACAGGGCCTCACTCTTTCCATCGCTGCAATTTCCATCAGATTTTTCAGTTGTATTTCCATTACACTGTTTTCTGTCTTCGCAGAGTGGGTGTAGGTTTATATGAGACTGACTTTTCAAAATCTACTGAAATTGACAAGCACCCCCCCAGTAAGTCTCTTGGGCTTAGAGTCATGCAAGGCAAGCTGAAAACATCATGTGCATCTACTTGACTTTTAGGAAATTCTACAGGGGTTTATGAACACCAAAGCATAAGGCAAACGGCAGCAGCAAGAGAGCTTCGGTTTGCCCTAACAACTCTGCTGTAGAGTATTCTACGGGGGTTTCTGATATCCAGAGTAGAAGAAAATCCCCACAAAGTCTTCAATTGCTGTGGATTTGGTGAGCATGACCGATTTAAACAGTGTTGTCTCCGCTTCCTGCTAAAGTTTCTTGATAAATAAGGAAGTGTTACTCCGTCCATCTGAGGACTAAAAGAGGAAGAAGGAAGAAGTGTTGGGCGTTGCAACATTATACCAGTGCACAGATAGTATTATACACCTGGGAGTCCAACCATACCTTATACAAAACCCCAGAGGAATAAAATAAACTGGCACAGAGAAATGAACTAAACCTTTTCAAGCCAACAGTTCGGCGAGCGGAGGATATTTATTCAAATTAGGCGCATCCAAAAAGGCCCATGCCGGGCAGGTGATCATCCACCTTAAACAGTCTCCGATCTAAAATGACCCAACTGGAAAAAGCAATCATCGGTTCTGTAGACAAAATGAGAGTGACAACTGTTCTAGACCATAGAGACAGACGGAGCAGTGCATCCCCCTAGACAAACGACCAGCCACACACCTGAACTGCATCAGTTGGAGATAAGGTGAAGTCACGTTTAGACAAGGTGAGATTACATTTTGAGAAGTGGTTCTTTTTTCAAAGAGATTGGCAATTTCAATGAGGGCATCGTGTGATCACAGCACCCCGTTAAAGTGGCTTCCTTTATCAACCTCAAAAGAACAATCATGAAAGGCAACAGCTAACATGGCCTTGAAAAGTTTTTTCTATTTTGTTATTTATTTATTGACCTTTATTTATACAGAGAAAACAACTGAAATAAAGGTATCTTTTAAAGCTAAGGCCTGTATTATTACAAAAAAAAAAAAAAAAAAAAAAA
>JACXGK010002992.1:35767-49318 GCA_016801125.1 Novumbra hubbsi | reverse complement strand
CTCTGATAAAGTTAGCTAGAGGGGTGAAGATGTGCCATACCCACTCTGATAAAGTTAGCTAGAGGGGTGAAGATGTGCCATACCCACTCTGATAAAGTTAGCTAGAGGGGTGAAGATGTGCCATACCCACTCTGATAAAGTTAGCTAGAGGGGTGAAGATGTGCCATACCCACTCTGATAAAGTTAGCTAGAGGGGTGACAATGTGGGGAAGTGGCAATGTGGTTGATGTGACGGGGATTTAGGGGATGGCTGGAAATAGAAATAAGTGTGCAAATCAGTCCATGTCCATCACATGGATGGTGACCCAACCACAGTTCCTGCCTCACCAGGAGGAAGCAGCATCAGAGTTGAGTATTAATCAGGGGAGGGGCTAGGGCTAAATTGGGGGAGAGTCAAAAAGGGGGCGGGGTTAAGGGTTAATCAGGAGTTGATCGGGGGAGTGGTTAACGGTTTTATCAAACAGAAGGGTTAATCAAAGTTGGGGATAGGGGTTAACTAGTTTAACACACATTGAACTAGAGTCAACCCTATATATAGTAGAATGCTCATGAAACCACATAATAACTGCTACATTCTCTTCCGTCATCCCATTGCTCCCTCTACAGAATGACTCTCTGCTCCTTGTCAAAGACCCTGGAGGAGTTCCCATTCAAAGACCCGGAGCAGTCTTCCCACGTGCTATCCGAGCTAAACAGTCTTAGACATGATGGAATCCTGACTGACATGCTTCTCTGCGCAGACAACACAGAGATCCCCTGCCACCGAAACGTTCTGGTGTCTTCCAGCCCCTACTTCAGGTCAGCTACAATACAATAGAGAATTCTAGAATACTCTCCAATACACAAGAATACAATACGTTACAATACACTAGGATGCCATGGAGCAAACTACAATAAACTACAATACACTACTCTAAAACACACTAGGAATACATGGAATACACCGCAATCCGGCACACATCATTAGAATACACAGCAATAAAATACTGTGCATTTGAATGCACTGCAATGCATCAAACTAAATATAATCCATCAAAATCAACACATTAGAATACAATAACCTAACACACTGCAATGCAAAAGTGAGTCCTGCTTCTGTTGACAATAATTACAAACCAAACGTTACCACACCTGTCACTGGTTCCTTTAGGGCGATGTTCTGCAGTAACTTTGTGGAGAGCACTCAGAGCCGGGTGGAGCTGAAGGGGGTCCCCCCCGACGTGCTCAGGGGCATTGTGGACTACGTCTACACGGGTGCCATCACCATCACCATGGACATGGTCCTGCCTCTGATGCAGGTCGCCTCTATGCTGCACTACGGACGGCTGTTCCAGGCGTGCTCCACCTTCCTGCAGGTAACTATGAATGGCTGTTCCAGGCGTGCTCCACCTTCCTGCAGGTAACTACGGATGGCCGTTCCAGGCGTGCTCCACCTTCCTGCAGGTAACTATGAATGGCTGTTCCAGGCGTGCTCCACCTTCCTGCAGGTAACTACGGATGGCCGTTCCAGGCGTGCTCCACCTTCCTGCAGGTAACTACGGACGGCCGTTCCAGGCGTGCTCCACCTTCTTGCAGGTAACTACGGACGGCCGTTCCAGGCGTGCTCCACCTTCATGCAGGTAACTACGGACGGCCGTTCCAGGCGTGCTCCACCTTCTTGCAGGTAACTATGGATGACAATCAGTTTGTTTGCTGCTGGTCTCAGTGAGAGTCCCCTGGGTCAATAAACGCGCTGTAAACAACATGCGCCGACACTGCTAGGTGAAATTGGGATACATTTTCAGGGGCAGCTGAGTCCAGACAACTGCCTGAGTATGATCAGGCTGTCCGAGATCCTCCACTGTGATAGCCTGAAGGACAAGGCCAAAGAGATGGCCGTTCGGAGCTTCTCAGACGTGGCCGCCTCCGAGGAGTTCTGCGAGCTCTCCTTACCTGAGCTCATGTGTTACCTGGAGGACGACAGGCTGTGCGCCGAGGAGGAGCAGGTGAGTTATCGGGGAGGGGGGGTGGAGGGCGTAGAAGAGTCCCGGAGACACGTGGCAAACTAAAGGTCCTCTGTCCCAGGTGTTCGAGACCCTCCTGGCGTGGATCCACCACGACCCGTTCTCCCGTCGCGGCGCCATCCACGACCTCTTCAAGAAGGTGCGCCTAAGACACATCCACCCCACCTACCTGTTCCAGTTCATCGCCAACGACCCGCTGGTCCAGTCCTCCACCCTCTGCTCCGAGATCATCGACTCCGTCCGCCGCCTCATGCTCTCCGCCAGCGCCAAGTGCGGCGGCGAGCTGAAGCCCCTGTGGACCGCGCCGCGCCGCTACACCTGCCGGGAGACCCTGGTGGTGGTCGGCGGGCGGAGGAACAACGAGCAGACGTCCCGCGAGGCGCTGCTGTACGACGAGCGGACCCAGCGCTGGCAGTGGCTGGCCAAGCTGCCCCTGCGGCTCTACAAGGCGGCCTACGTCTGCATCCACAGCATCCTGTACGTGGTGGGGGGCCTCAGCCTCGGCGCGCCGTCCGGGACCGGCGCGGTCTCCGCCAACGTCTACACCCTCTCGCTCAAGACCAACCAGGTGCCGGCTGCGTGCCACGACCCTCTGACCCTAACCCGACCTCTGACCCCTCCCCCCCTTTTCGCATCCTACCGCCCCGGCGGAGAACTATTCCCTCCGCGAGTTGTTGTGTGTCGCCTTTAGCGTGATCCCGGCCTCGGCCGTTCTGGTGTCGTGTCACTCCGCCTAACTGGCGCCACTCTCTCCGAACCAGTGGCGGACCGCCCGGCCCATGCTGGAGCCCCGCTACGCCCATCAGAGTGTGTCCTACCTGCACTTCATCTTCGCCCTCGGGGGCATCGGCGCGGACAAGCAGATCTCCACCTCGGTGGAGAGGTACAACAGCATGTTCAACCGGTGGGAGGCCATGGCGCCCCTCCCCACCGCCGTTCTGCACCCCGCCGTGGCGGCCAACGACCAGCGGGTCTTCGTGTTCGGCGGGGAGGACTCTATGCAGAACCCGGTGCGAGAGATCCAGGTGACCGTGGGCCCGACCATACGTCAGTCAGTCGGCTGTATTGGTGTTGGACGCCTGGTACGGAACCGCGGGGCGTACAAGAGTCTCAGAGATCGTAACTCTATCTCTATCTGGTGCACCTGGTGATACTGTCTCTATGTGGTACCAGGTGATACTGTCTCTATCTGGTGCACCAGGTGATACTGTCTCTATGTAGTACCAGGTGATACTATCTCTATCTGGTGCACCAGGTGATACTGTCTCTATGTGGTACCAGTTGATACTGTCTCTATCTGGTGTACCAGGTAATACTGTCTCTATGTGATACCAGGTGATACTGTCTCTATCTGGTGCACCAGGTGATACTGTCTCTATGTAGTACCAGGTGATACTATCTCTATCTGGTGCACCAGGTGATACTGTCTCTATGTGGTACCAGGTGATACTGTCTCTCTGGTGTACCAGGTGTAACTCCCCCCTGCTGTCTCTCTGATGTACCAGGTCAGGTGTAACTGTCCCCCTGCTGTCTCAATGGGATACCAGACGTAACTATCTCTCTGATCTTTGTCATAAGGTGTATCACATCTCCAGGAACCTGTGGTCACGCCTAGAAACTCGGACGGTGAAGAACGTTTGTGCACCTGCGGCCGTTATCGATGACAAGATCTACATTATTGGAGGTGGGCCTGTTAACCTGCTCATCTCATCCCCTTAAAGGATCTACTGCTCTTCCTGCACGAGTCGCAGCTTCTCTTTGTCATCTGAAAAACATGTCTTTTTAATTTTTCTTTTGTGTACGTAAAATAATCGGTGTCTTCCTCACATTACCATACTCCCTGCTGGCTTGGGGCAACAGTAGTATGCACTGTAGGACACACCGTCCCGTATGGAATGTGGCCCAGTTTGAGCATTAATGTCCCTGTACTGGAAACGCCTTCCTTCCCAGGATACACCAGGCGGGTGATTGCCTACGACACCAAGGCCAACCGGTTTGAGAAGTGCGAGAACCTCGGGGAGCGACGGATGCACCACAGCGCCACCGTCATCAACAACAGGCTGTACGTGACGGGCGGACGTTTCCTCAACGGCCACGACGTCATCGAGGACTCGGACTGCTTCGAGTGCTACGACCCAAAGACGGACACCTGGAGCTCCAGAGGCTCCCTGCCCTACAAGCTGTTCGACCACGGCTCCCTCCCCCTGATCTGCCTGTCCAACAGACCCGACACCCCCTGAGGGGTACGCAACATCCTGTCAGCCTCATCCGGTCTTCTGGAGTCAACAAAACAATGGAAGTGACCACTGCCTGGCCTCCATTCCAGGCGCCTTCTTATCCCCCACCGTTCCTCATTCTTCTCCTCCTTCTCCTCTGCCTCCTCCTCCTCCTCCCCATACTTCACTGACAGGTGGTAATGCCAGGCTGGAAATCTCACCAGGCTCCCCAGGCTTGCGTTTGCACTCCTCCAAGAATTGAAGGAACTGGAGGCATTTTCTATATATTTCCGAGGAGTCAACAAATGAATGTTCCAGGTGCATTTAATCGTTAAAGAAAGTACACAATTTCTTTCAGTATCAGTGATAGAAATTATCCAGCGATGCTTGCAGAGAGGCCGGAGAGAAAAGAGAGGCCAGCAAAAAGGATTTCTAAAACTATATCTATGTTGATTTAGTGGATGTTTTACCACCCCTAAGCCCACTGCATTATCAGTGAACACATTCCAATCAGTCGGTTTAAAGAATTTACCAAATCTAAACTAAGAATGCACTACAATTGGACAAGGAAACAGACACAGAGACGTGTGTATATAGAACCGCTGCAACTATGTGTTCAGATCCCATTATATAAGGATGCATACACTGCTCAAAAGAAATAAGGGAACACGTAATCATCACATTATAATACCATAAGTCAATTAACTTCAAATATATTAATCTGTCCATTTAGGAAGCATAAGGGACTGTGAATCAGTGTCAGCTGTTTTGGTGGAAATAAATGTGACAAAAGGTGCACTGGAGAGGCAACAACAAGACAACCCCTAAAAAGGGAACAGTCTTGCATTGGTGGTTACAGAAAATTGCTCTCTCCTTATCCTCCCTGACTGATTCTTCTCTAATTTTGCATTTGGCTAGTGGCCTTTTCACTACTGGTAGAATGAGGTGGTACCTGCAGACCATTCAGATTGTACAGGTAGTCCAGCTCCTCCAGGATGGCTGGCCCTCACAGACCTGAACCCAATTGAGAACCTCTGGAATGTTGTGCATTCAATGCCGTCAAGTAGTGCCACAGTCTGTCTAGGAGCTCACTGACTCCCTGATCCAGGTCTGTGAGGAGATCCCCCAGGACACCATTCATCGTCTCATCATATGCATGCCCAGATGTTGTCGGGAGTGCATACAGGCACGTGGGGGCTATACAACCTACCGAGTCACATAATGAGTTGCTGTGATGAAATTCACGCTAGTTAGTACAGCCTGTGATTACAGTTGTGACTTTGACACTTTACTTTGAGTTCAAATCCAGCCCAAGGGGACAGATCTGGTTTTATTTAGGACAACAGCCTTGACGTCTATGGAAGTTGAATTTTAACACCACATACCATTTCCTGGAATAGACAAGTAATGTCGGATCTTTTCCCTCTGACCTTCTGAGTCTGCAAGTGTCCTTTGTCCTACGTCAGAGGCACCTCTGCTGAGGGGGGCTCCTGCCAGTGACCACCCAATGACCTGGTGAGCAAGTGACTAGATGATAATGTAAATAGAGACTTCGTTGATCACATTCCACACGGACGAGCACCCGGTCTAGTCAATACTCTTTTTAACAGCAGGCCCATGTTACTGCACGGGTTGGCCGATCGACCAACCAAAAGGTTGTCGATCAAATCCCGGGCAGGCAAGATGAACGACCCATCGTCCTCACCTTGTGCTGGACAGGTAAACCTAATGCTCCTGAATGTCACTCCGGGAGAGTGTTAGAGCTTAGTGATTCAAGTGTAGTGTACATACCGCACTCATGCACTACACTGTGTAACAATAATCACTCCGACAGCACTTTGCCAAAACAGCAGGAGTCTCTCTTTTATTTTGCTGTGGTGGAAACACTCAAGACAGGCAGCATTAGAAATCCTCAATAAGCCTCCACCGTCTCTGTCGACTACCCCATGGACCTCCTGGCTGCTGTGGGGTGCAGTTGGCTCAGGCGTTGTTAGCAGACCGGTCCAATGTGTCTGCAAGGTAGCAGTTCCAAGCTCCACTCGACCCCCAAGGCTTGAAGTTGAAGCCCACATAATTGATGCAACTGGTCCGACTCGTGAGCTTAGAGGGTTCTGTCGTGTTGATTATAACCAGATGTCCGCGGGTGAAGGCAGAGGACAGTCCTACTCTAGACACTGACGCCGTTGGAGATCAGGCAGGGCTGTCCTGTCTGACGGTGATGCAACAGTACACTACTCTGCCAGTGGCATTTAGAATCGGGAGAGAACATTATAGTCTATGCCTTTGCAGAGCCTTACATTTTATTCAAATGTTTTTATGCTTTTTTTGGACAGTATAGCGTTTTTGCTAAACGAACCCATACTGAAGCAGTACAAGTACGCCGAAGGCAACGGATTAGAGTGCCGGATCCCCCCCGTATTAGATTGCCGGATCCCCCCCGTATTGAATGGCGAAAAGGACTTCAAGTGATAGTTTTAATCTACAGTGGCTTTCCTAAGGAGGCGAGCCAACCAAATAGCAGGTCTGGCAGTCTGGGGCATTAACAGTCCTGAGAGACACCGATGGCCGTATTATGCTTTTATCTGCTCTCTTTTAAATGAGTATCTCAAATTACTTTTGTAAACGCTTACATTTTCAACAATTATTATATGTATTTGACTTGTGTTTTATAACAGAATGATGTATTAAAAATGACTTGTGATATCTGATGCTTTGACTCTGAAATAGAAAGTTAGGTTAAACGTTTTAATCCCTCATAACCTATATCATACGATACTATAATGCATTATATATGACATGGTGGTACAAGCTATAGGATATGATATGGTTTTATAACATGTTCAGCAGACATACATTTTAATTTCAGATGTCACATCAACAAAGAAGCTCAGGCCACAAAGGCAAACAATACCAGGCAATGTAGGATGAGCTGACTTAGCTATACAGACAAGCAGACATTAGGACTGAGCTGTACATATGTGTACTGTAGAGGGGAACCGGGTTTCAACCAGGCCACTGAAGTCCTTGATCCTTTGATGTCTGTGGAGCTGTAAGGAGGAAGTGATACGATGGAAGCTCCAGCAGTGTCTCTGCCCCTCTGATCAGCAGACATCAAAGTGATATTGCTCTGGAGGCCTGGTGGCCCAGATGAAGGCGTGATACACCTTCTCGCTTCACACGTGTCACACGTGATCCCTTTGCTCTGGAACGTCTGACCTCTCATGCCATGTTCAGTCTATAGAACGGCAGCAGGGGTTTGGTTCCTGTGGTCCAGTGGGGCCGGGGTTCTGTTTGTGTGTTTCAGATGGTCAACAGGTGCATTACTAAGGGAATAGGGTGCTATTTGGGAAGCACGACAGCGTAAGAGCCAGGCTCAGCCGGGTCAGGCTGAGCACCCCACACAGACCTGACTAGCTATAGCCTGGGTTCTTAGTGACACGGTTACTCATAGCCCGGGTTCTCAGTGACATGGTTACCTAAAGGCTTTTGGATTTGTTTCTACTGTCATTTCTTCCCCAGTTACACAAACCATATCTGATGCGAAGCAAGCTACCTGTGGTGTAAAGTATTCCGTAATATCAGTGGTTCCACTGATATGTACAGTAATTGTGTTAGCTGTCACTAACCCTGTTTTAAGTTTTTTGAAGTGTTGTCATGTTTCTTTTTTTTTCATTTCGATTTGTATTGTTAATATTCCACAAACAATTGATATCCTGGCAACCTTTTTTAAGTGAATACCGTGCTGAAACTCAGACAACCTCGATACATTTTATTATTGAGGCCAAGCTTGTCAAAGAAATCATCCTGTCCGGAGAGCGCACACCATCAGTACATTCCGGACCACACATGCTAGCTCTTCACTGCCCCTACCTGGACAAAATGGTGAAGTCCTGAAAGAAAACATTCCAGAGCAGTTTGCCAAAATATAAGAAGAAACGCATAATTGACCACCAGTCAATTGACCATAATGCACACCGTACTCTGTCGCGAATGGACAAACTTCGCCCAACCTCTTCCGGAACAGGTTTAATCGTTTCAAAATAAAAGTTACTCTTAGTGAACAAGCAGTGCCACGTTGAGCATACTTTAGCCCAGTCTTTCAGTTTTACTTCCCTATATAAACAGTTAAAATGATTGTTTGTGCACAACCTCGCAATAAGTCTCTCTTTTATGATTGTAACAAGCCGTGAGAATGTTGGTGTGTTGTTCGGTTTGTCTTGTGAGCAAAACTCTTTCCGCAGTCAGAGCAGGGGTATAGTTTCTCTTCAGTGTCTACACGCTGCTGAGATGTTTGCTCAGTTCATGTTTAAAGCATTTTCCTAAATTGTTTGGAGTTGTTTTTTCGACTTTTCCTGCAAGTTATCTCTGGGGAAAAACAGATGTGAATTGGGCAACCGGTATAGCGTTCAAAAATATATGATACAATACGGTGCCAAAACGAGCATAGTATACCTACACATATTTATCACTGTAAATGGTTTCTGTAAAATGTAGCAGCTGCCGCAAGGATGTATCTGTGAGGAGACTGTATCCAACACCCGCTTCGTTTACAAAACGGTAGTTCACGTTAGCTAATATAAATTGCTAGGTCAAACAAACATGCCAACACGTTTTATTCGCTGCTGGTAAACCGGCGCAAATCTATCTGCAAGAAGGCTTTATCCGGTGACCGGCATTGTTTATAAAACGGAAGTTCACGTTAGCTAGTATATACTATTAACCCACAAAAATGCCAACGAGTTTTACTAGCTGCTGGTACACCGACGCGAATCGGTCTGCGAGGAGGTTACATTCGGCAAAACTGTGTGTTAGTCTGTTATACATGTTGGTGGGTTTTTAGACATGAAACATATTTACTATTTAAATAAATAATATAAAACATTAAGAGAAATGATATAAAGTAAGAGCAGAATAGCAATCTATATATAAACTTTCAATGTCTATATCTCTCACATCTTTTATTCAAGAGGACAGCGTTTTTCAGCTACCGTTTAAATCCCTGGCCCATTTCAATCATGAGAAATGGTTCAAAAATATGTATATACTATTATTGTTTTAAAACTTTTATAAACCGTTATTGTTTCTCACCAACACGTTCTATAGAACTTGATATTTCATACTACATGTTCTGAGCAGAAAAAGCTGAGCATTACAAATAATGACTAACAACAAAAAACGGTTTATTAGCAGTTTATAAACAACCCCTAAACAAATTGTTCCAACAATATCACACACAAACATCAAGTCAACAGATAAACAATCATGTACGTTCATGACACCAACATTTCACAGAATAGTCTGATACTTTAATAAATGAACAATTTAGACGAAAACTGAGACATTTGAGTCCCCAACACTGACACTAAATGAAAAGCAACTAAGGTCAGGGGTTAAACGTTAGAGTTCGTCGTGTTTGTAGGTGAACTCTCTGGAAGAAATGAATCCGTCCTCGTTCTCATCCTCCTTCGTGAAGATGTCCTCCACCATCTGTTCATGGTGGGTGTCGTTGGGCGGGTAACCATGACGCTCAAACTCCTTCCTCAAGTACTCCTTCACCTGGACCACAAAAAGACAGTCAGGAGTGTGTGTGGTCTGTCTGCCTGGCTACCTGTTTGTCTGTCTGTCAGCCTGTTGGTCTGTGTACCGGTCTGTCCATCTTCCTGTCTGTCCATATGTTCGTCCAGCCTTTCTCTCTACTGGTCTGTCTGTCTGTTTGAGCCTTCTCACCTCCTGCTTCGACAGCTTCCAGTCATCGTTGAGATCCATCTCCTGGAAGGACTCATGTGACCTGGGTCCATTCCTGATCTCCATCACCTCTATGTTAAAGGTCAGAGTGGCCTCTGGGGGAATCTTACCTGAGGACAGAGTTCAGGGGTCACATAGACAAGGTCAGAGGCCTCTGGAATGCTAGGCTGGATATAACCCATGCCAATCAGGGGGTCCCTTGAAGCTCAGCTGGTAAAGCAGGCCACTTAACATGCCAGGACAGTGGCACTGATTCACAGGGGGCAATAAAAATAGTATTAAAAAGCCTTTAGTACATACTGACGGTGTCTCAGGAGACTCTGAGAGCACACGTCTTTCAAGAGACAGAGAGCCAATATAAGAACATGCAAGACATTCACCTCGTTATGAACATTAAGGTCTGACACTCAGTAGTGATTAGTGGGTTAGGTTGTGTGTCCTTACCAGGGCCAAACCCCACGCATCCGGTTGGAGGATGTCGGGAAGAGTTAGTAGTGCCAACCTCATTCAAAGTGTCTACCCTACTGCAGTTCCTTGGTGCCAGGCGGCGGGCAGTGCCATCATCATGCCAGGGTTACTACAGGTTTAATACACACCGTAAGATGGGATGTTATCATCAGCCTAGTCAAAGCATGAACACGCACGGCATCAGTCATGCCTGAGCATCAGATCAACATACAGATCGTCACGGTGGGTTAATGTGAGAGCAGGAAGACTGTCGTACAGGACTTTTGGCCACACCCGTTGTGTGTGTGTGTGTGTGTGCAGACCCACCTTTCCCTTCCTTCCCATAAGCCAGTGCGGGAGGAATGACCAGGCGTCTCTTCTCCCCAGCACACATCCCCTGTAGACCTTTATCCCATCCTTTGATCACCTCTTTAATGCCCAGGGTGAACCAAACCGGCTGCTTATCCCCCTGGGTGTAGCTGAACACACACATATACATGCACGTTGACTTTACAATCAAAGCGAGGACTGGCAATTTGACACCATACCAAGAAACTATTTTACCAAACCCCTAAACCTAACCCAAACCTTAACCCTAACACTTTCCCTAAGTCTAACCTCAATAACATGACCTATATGCTTAAACCTCTCCTAAATCTTAATGCCAAAGCTTCCCCATAACCATAATTGTAATTCTACTACTAAACTTAACCCAAAGACATATAAACCGTCTTGTAAAACTATTGACGGCCAAATGTCCTCACTACTCATGACTCCTTCTCAAACTATCGTTGCTGGATAATATAATACAAACTAACCTGGAATGGAATTTGGTTCCATTTGATAGATATCCATCGTGATGTACTAGCAGAATATCTCCGTATTTCGACTTGCGATGACAGAGAAAAGGTTTGTGTAGAACTGTGATTTTCACCTCAGCTTCTGGAAGTTTTCCTCCGTTGACAAACACTAGCAGCGAAGTGCAAAACCAACTCAAACAAGCCAGGAACATTTCAGATATTTAAGTTAGATTTATACTTCGTGCTCAAAGGACGTCTAAATAATGTATTGTTGTAGAACATGCAACTCTGGAACAAGCGCACCTCCCGTTCGGCGTCAAGACCGATCAAGACGTGGCAGCCACGTTCAACGTAAATATTGTTGCAGGAAGTGTTACTGTGATTGGTTGAACAACTCAATATATCCCGCCTTCATCCGAGTTCAGTTTCCAGATTCCATCCCGCATGTTTTATCAGATAGACAAACCAACCACGGAACAAATCAATTGCATACATTGGCTCAGTCTGATTAAATATTACTTTATTGAGATTAAATATATTTATGTTTTACCTTATTGAATATCTATCATGTTGGTCACATTCACCTCCGACCGGTCGCTTATATATGAAATTCACGTTAAATCTTTTACTCATTTTTATCCTCTCGCGAATTAATTACATTCACAGAATACACTAGATATTATTGCTAATAGGCTAAGCTATTGCAAACTGTGAACGCTAGCTGTCGATCTTAGACCCGAGCATAAACATGCAGTTGCATCATAAGCAATTAACTACAACACGTTTCCTATTTAAATAGACCATTTGTTCTAAATTAAACTAATCAAGAACAGATATTAACAAACACTTACTTTGAATGAATACTGTGTCAACCCTTGGTTTACTATCACAAGTAAAGATTAACTAATTGAACAGTCACCAGGCTTATTTTGCTCTAAATGAACAATTCATCAAATTATACCATACTTTTGTATCGTACTACTATACTATAATATTTGCTGTAGTGTTTTTGCAGACATTGCTGCAGTATTTAACCTTGATAAACACTAAAATCACATGTTTTCCACAACCTGTATTCAGGTGAGATTGTGATAGCATGGAGGTGTTACCATGGACTTATATGGAACTCAACACATGTTCCAGATGTGGGGACTTCACCCTCACGAGTGCACAAGCAGGAAAGGGTACAAATGGGGCATATGTACATTCACACTGGTATATCAGCACAGTGTGAAGTGATCAAGAGGTAATAATAGGGTACTATAGCATTCTACGACATACCTCACTTGAATACAGGATACAATGAAAAACCATAGTAAGTCCAATAGTATTATACAGTGGCACATTTTCATGTGGGACATCTGTATTGAGAGTGATATCAAGACAGCAAGCCGTATCTATCTCTGCCATACAATAGCAGACGCACATTACAGTCGTCCAGGAAAGTTTACATATATTGTTTGACTGGCGCCAGCGTCTTTTAATTGTCTTTAACATGGGGCTACCATATTGCATGTGTGGTAGCATTGTAGCACCACTGAAATGGTCCTCACAACCCTGCATCATGCGTCCAAGCTCTGAGGTTTTCCGTGGCCGCAGTGGTCCTCTAACAGGAGGTCCGAGCAGATCTCGGTGCTTGGGTTCAACATTGTAGTCAAATGGGTGGTCTAATCCCATGCAAACAATGTATCGTGCCTTGAAAAGTGCTTCAGACGTTCAATCCGTTATGAATTCTTTCTTTGCGTCATCTTACGGAGGACGAGTCAGCACGCAGCTGAAGTTTAAACCACCAGTAAAGAGACCTGGTATAGGAGGGGGGTCCAATCAGAGTTGGTGATACTGTAGTGCGATCTTCTCATTGGCTTAGGTGAAGTATTTGCAGCCAGTAGAATCAATGGAACAGGAATCAGTACACCTGAGATTGCCGAAAGACCTGAGACAAAAGAGAGGCGACACATGACACAACCATAGATGTTACCTAACATTGGAGCCTGAGCGGGAATTCACAGAAACCGGAAAGAAAATAGAACGCTGCAGAGGTTACATCATGAAGGGTGTCCAAAAGGTTGAGTACTGCAGGCTTGTGATGGTGTGGGAGTAGAAGTGAAAAGAGGTCATCTAGTAACATACCCTGGGAGATAGGAGTTACAGGTCTGGTAACATACCCTGGGAGATAGGAGTTACAGGTCTGGTAACATTACCCTGGGAGATAGGAGTTACAGGTCTGGTAACACTACCCTGGGAGATAGGAGTTACAGGTCTGGTAACATACCCTGGGAGATAGGAGTTACAGGTCTGGTAACACTACCCTGGGAGATAGGAGTTACAGGTCTGGTAACA
>JACXGK010002992.1:23059-35667 GCA_016801125.1 Novumbra hubbsi | reverse complement strand
ACCTGGGAGATAGGAGTTACAGGTCTGGTAACATTACCCTGGGAGATAGGAGTTACAGGTCTGGTAGCCAAAGTCCTTCCCATCACACTCCTCCATGCCCTCGTGACGGTAGCCATCTCCACAATACGCCCACTTACAATCTACAGCCAGGGAACGGAGGAGGGGGTGGAGGAGGAGGCAAAAGAAAGGGAGGAATACAGGGTAGTGAGAGAGAGAAAGAGGGAGGAAGAAGCGAGAGCAAGGTAGAGAGAGAAACAGCAATGTTTAATGACTTGTCTCTACCAGTGTATTGCATTGATGCTGATAAAGCATGAAGCTAATTATATTAAGGTGGACAAACAGAGATGTTCATGACACACAGGGCTGAACAACTCGTTATGATTCTATTTATACAAGATGGCAGAGTTGCCTTTCGTGTTGGAATGTAAAAAGCGTTAGTGTGTTTGTATCCTTGTGTGTGTGTGTATGTGTGTGCATGCATTTAATCTTACTACGTCATCATTATCATTGGCTATACGCTTTGTGTGCACTGTAAAATGAAAAAAAAGAAGTAAATTGAACTTGAAATAAAAGCGACCAGCATCACATTAACCTTAGTGCTGTTGGCCTTGCTACAAGTTTGTTAAATCAACTGCAATGCTGCCTTGTTGCTAGCAAAAGTGATGTGTAATCTACCTTGTTGCTAGCAAAAGTGATGTGTAATCTACCGTGTTGCTAGCAAAAGTGATGTGCAATCTTTTGGAATCCATCCAAGAGTGAGGAAATCCAGACATTTTTACATTTTACTAAGCGCAACCTGCAATGAGAATGACTGCCGAAGAAGGGGTACTGATTGTCGAAGCCGGCGGCAGGTACTGTAGAATAGGGGTTAGCCCGCCTGACCAGTTAGCCCTGTTTTGACAGGTTTCTTTGAGATTAACATTAAGAGTTTAGGCACAACACATTTGTGTAATATGTGACTAATAAGAACTGTTTTGATGCAGGTTTGAACACTCAAAATAGGTGGCGAAGTACACAAATGCACGATGTGGTACAAAAGACAGGGACCTCGTTTGGTAGATGATCACAACACAGTCTCCACCATTAAGCATTAACAAAGTTGTTGTCGTTTTTCTTACAGAGAAGGCAGAAATTAATTTGTATATCACATATTAGCCCATTCTGAAGACCTTTCACCCAACACAGAACAAGGCTGACTAAGCAATCGGTTCCATTTTGTAATTTCTTCTACAGTGTATTCCTGTCTAAAGGGGCGCGTGACTCACTAAGACAGGCGTCCGTGACCACTTTGTTACCATCGTCACATTCCTCGCGGTTCGATGCTTGCACCAGACCGTCCCCACACACACCCGCCCGCTCCAGAACCTTCTCTGTTGACTGGAAAGCCAGGAACGGCTACAACACAGTAGAAAGAACAATGTTGTTGGAGTGGCTGTGGAGAACTGCGTGGCTCAATGCTTTCACAATCTCATTCCTGCATGGATTATTTATTAATATTATAAGAATTGTTATATTATAAAGAAATACATGACGTTACTAATATCGGTTCTGTAAACTTTGCTAAATGACTTTAATGTGTAATATAAATGTGTAATATACATGTGGAATGTACATGTGGAGTATGTGGAATGTAAATGTGGAATATACATGTGGAATATAAATGTGGAATGTAAATGCAGAGTATAAATGTGGAATGTAAATGTGGAATATACATGTTGAATGTAAATGTGGAGTATAAATGTGGAATGTAAATGTGGAGTATGAATGTGGAATGTAAATGTGGAGTATGAATAAGGTGGAATGCAGGTCTTCAATAAGGTGGAATGCGGGATTCCCTGGTCTTCATACCTGTATGGGTTGCCAGCCATCTTTGTCTTTGAAATAAAGGGTTCTCTGGTCCTTCCGGAAAGCAATGGCGTTGTCTGTGTGGAGACGATCCAACCCCTCCTCACCATCCACTATGAAGATCTACACACAGACCAGAGGGATGGAGAACGGTCGGTATGGACACGGCAAATTCCCTACAGGAACAGAATGATGAAGCTGTCCGATTACGGTATTTTACTGTGTTTCGTACTGGATCTAGTGCAACAGAGAAAGACAAAGAAGAAGAGATGGGGACAAAGAGAGATGGGGACAAAAAGAGATGGAGGATAAAGAGAGATGGTTGATAGAACAGAGATGGGAGATACAGAGAGATGGTTGATAGAACAGAGATTGGAGATACAGAGAGATGGGGGATAAAAGAGAAATGGGGGATAAAGAGAGATGGGGGATAGAACAGATATAGAGAGATGGGGGATAAAAGAGAGATCGGAGATATAGAGAGATGGGGGATAAAGAGAGAGAAAGAGATTGAGAGAGATCAACAGAACAACAGAACAATTCGTTTGAGCAGTTCTCAGATCCAGTTTTGAGTGTTCTCACTGCGGGGACTTTGTGGTAGTTGCCACGCTGTGTGTAGCTGCCGTAAGGGGCGTGGTCTGCCCCTCCTGTGGGGGCGTGGCCTCCGTGGACGCTGCAGTCACAGTTTCCTGGAGATCCCACCTCACCCTTATCTCCTTTCTCCCCAACAATGTACAGACCTGCACACAAAGGTCAGACACTTCACTTAGATCCACAGGTCAAGCGGGCACTTCAACAACGGATATATATCAAAGGATTCAAAGCGTTGGGACAAATATATCCAAACAGCCACGTGGCCCATAGCAGCCGCACGTCAATCTGCATGTGTTTGTAGCCACGATGGCCAGATATTTGCCGTAGCAGCCCCCACATAACATAACCAACGTTTGCCACCAGATGCCGGCACTCAAGGACGAGTCCTGTAAACACCATCTGCTTGTAGATTTTGAAGCAGCAAATTCCAAACTTCAAAACAACGACATCATCATCAGTGTCAAACTAACAGTGTTGCACTGTCAGTGGTTATGAATGTGGGACTTCCTGTGTTACAAGCGTGATCCATTTGGATAGTTGAAAAATCACCATTAAAAACAACAACAGCTTTATCAGAGAAGGGGTTAGGAAGGGGTTAGTGTGAGACATAAATGGTTAGGGTTAGGAGATTTGGTTAGGCATAAATGTTTGGTTATTGAGGTTAAGGTTATGTTATGGTTAGTGGTTAGGTACATAAGTTATTTTTAGTTGTACTAAATTGCTGGTGCTAACCATGAGTGTAAAACCTACATGTGTGTCTGTGTTACCTGAGGCTGGTAACCCAGGTGGGCCAGGCTGTCCGGTTGGACCAGCAGGACCTTGGGGACCCACTGGACCTGAGACCCCACTCTGGCCCTTCATACCCTACACACACACACACACACACACACATTATTAGGTGAATCTAATACGCAACATCAATGCTGAATGATGTAAAGTATGTGCTGTCTTTATGTGTGGGGGGGGGGGTCTTTTTCGTTACCACGTGATTGTTAAAACTAATATCAAACACACACACATGACTTATGTAGATGGTGACACCATCTTTACACAGCATGGACAGTTTAATAAGACCTTGAGACAGACAAAGTGAGACAGGGGAAGAGAGAGAGATAATGCAGGAAAGGGAAAGGGAGAGAGAGAGGGAAAGATAGAGGGAGAGGGAGGGAGAGGGAGGGAGGTAGAGGGAGAGGGTTGTCAGAAGTCATCCTGGTCCTTCACTCAGAGAAGGTCTTTATATAGTAGATTGACAGAATTAGCTACCGATACTCTTCTCAGATATCCAGGACAAGAGTGTGTCTGTTCAAGTCGCCTGAGGCAAATGTGCCCATTTAACACACACACTCACACACACATACTCACACAAACAAAGGTAGGATCAGTGTGGCCTCTGTTGGGATATAACACTTTGGATTCCAGGGTTTCAAAGGCACATGTCACTGGAAAAGTCCTTGGTTGAAATCCCAGAGTGAAACATCAGTCTATGTGTCTTTGAGCAAAGCACTTACCCCTAATTACTTCTGTCACTCCGGACAGTGTCGGCATAATGACCACGACCTGTTCTCCTCCTGTCTCTCTCTCCTGTTCTCCTGTCTCTCTCTCCTGTCTCTCTCACCTGGTCTCCTGTCTCTCTCTCCTGTTCTCCTGTCTCTCTCTCCTGTTAACCTCTTATCTCTCCTGTTCTCCTGTCTCTCTCTCCGGTTAACCTCTTATCTCACCTGGTCTCCTGTCTCTCTCTCCTGTCTCTCTCACCTGTTCTCCTCCCATCTCACCTGTTCTCCGCCCGACTCACCTGTTTTCCTCTCTTCCCAGGTCGGCCAGTGGGACCCCGTCTCCCTAGAATGCCAGGGTCACCCTTTGACCCTGTGTCACCCTGAGGGACAAAGGTGCAGGTCATTATGTACCCAATCGATATCGTATGGGTTATCCCAACCATGGAAATGTAAACATTTTGTGACATATAGTTCCTCACCTTCTGCCCCAGCATCCCTGGCAGACCCACGGAACCCTGTAGAGAGGATGAAGAGAGGGAATGAGATGAAGAAAGATTGAGGGGAATAGATGAATGATGAAGAATCTTAATGTCCATCACTAAACATCATCAACACATATGTTAGCGCTGACTAGCTTGATGACATCCAGCACTCACCTTGTCTCCCTTTGATCCTACTATGCCCAAATCACCATGAGACCCCTGAAAAGACAGAGAGAGGGGGGGAGACAAAGACCAGGTATTAGATACAGGTAAACATCATGGGTAATGTAGTTTATATGCTAATCACAGATGTTGCTTTAACGCTAATCGTGTTTGTTAATGTAGTTCCGGTGCTAATCGTGGTCGGTAATGTAGGTTTAACTGCTTGGCCTGGTCTGATCTCACCTTCTCTCCTTTGTAACCCGGAAGACCCTGGTGAAAGAATGAAACAACGTGAACCTCTTTTCTTTTTTGATACTGTGTGTGTGTGAGACAGAGAGAGAGACAGACCTTGGTCCCTGGAGGTCCTCGTATCCCAGGGAGTCCCATCAGGCCCAAGTCTCCTTTCTCTCCCTGGAACCAAAAGGTTCTGCAGGGTCACATGATGTTTAACACGGTCATTAATGATCACTTTAACCAGAAGGGTGAGACTCACTTTGGTTCCCTCTGGGCCAGTCCCCCCGGCGGAACCCAGTCTCCCCGGTAACCCAGGAGGTCCGGTACGACCCTGAAGGGGGTAGAGAGAACATTCATTATGGTGCTTCTCACATTCATAGGAAGGAGTCCTGGGTCCTGTGGGTGGGGCTGGAGTCCTGGGTCCTGAGGGAGGGGCGCCACTCTGAAAGTACCCACGCTTGCAGTACCACTGCCGTCCTATTAACTGATTTAAACCTGCCGACAGCCTGCCATTTCTTGTAGACCCTCGACACATCCAGTAATGCCAAATATCGCTGACCACTGATCTCCAAGGCAACAGAAAACTGAAACTGAAGGCCGTATGTTTAATTTAATAGAGCACAGATGAAATGACATGACTTGCAATCCGACATCTGAAAGTGCCCGGAGAGACGCATCAGTGATGGAGTTGAGCAGGAGTCCTTCAGCTGACGGCTTGCCATTAACCTGCGTGCTGTACTGCAGTACAGTGGTGTGTGTATGTGTGTGTCACCACAGGGCTAATGTCTTCGTGATTTATCATAGAGAACAGAAGCACTCAGGGAGATTAGAACTGTAAAGAACTGCAGAGCCACACACACATACACACATGCACACACATACACACACGCACACAGAGGATTTGAAGGACAGGGGAGAGAAATAAAGAGAAGGAAGGATGGAGAGAAAGATATATAGGGGTGAAAATAAAGGTAGGAGAGGGGTGGTAAAGGAAGCGAGAGAGAGAGAGAGAGAGAGAGAGAGAGAGAGAGAGAGAGAGAGAGAGAGAGAGAGAGAGAGAGAGAGAGAGAGAGAGAGAGAGAGAGAGAGAGAGAGAGAGAGAGAGAGAGAGAGAGAGAGAGAGAGAGAGAGAGAGAGAGAGAGAGAGAGGAAGAGGAAGCACAGCGGATGAATTTACAACAAGGACGCAGGCTGGAGCGGGGATGTGAGAGGCGGGGCATCTCACCTTTGACCCCGGTCGTCCAATCTCTCCCTGGAAGAGAAGACACGTGTTCATTACAGCTCAGTGAGTCTTTCAAGGTTCATGATTGTAGGTCAAACACTAGGTTTCATCTCTCTCCACACACCAACACACATGCACACACTGACACACACACATACCGACACACACACACACACACACACGCACATAGCAGACACTAGTAACCACAGTTCACCTTGTCTCCTTTGGGTCCCTGTAGTCCTGGTATTCCCATGAAACCCTAAAAGAAAACTACAACTGATAAGCGGCTCAAGCAGTAAGAATTACTCACACACGTACACACACGCACACACACGCACACACACGCACACACACACACACACCTCGGGCCCTTGGGATCCCTGCGGTCCTGGGGGTCCTGGGGGTCCCCGTTCGCAGACAGAGAGTTCAGGCAGGCGGTTATGCATTCCTTCTTCCTCCTCTCCCCTCTCCATCAGTGGGTGGTCAACCTTTTACCACGACATATAGCAGCCAGAGACGGAGAGAACGAGAGACAAAGAGACGGGGACAAAACTATCTTACAGTTAGCAACAGGTTAACAGCAGTCTTCAGGTTGTATATAGAAACTATATACTGGCACATGCTGGTTCATGTGCATACTTGGACTCACCGTGTTCCCTCGCTTCCAGACCATTGGAGGAGGGGGGAGGAATGGGGGAGGGATCAAGAGACAGCAAGGGTCAACCCTCATTGGCTCATCCAAGGACCTGAGGGCTGAATGACACATGGCACAACCAATTGCAGCTAGCCAGAAATCCCCAAAACATAAAGGAATGACAGATAAGTAGTGCATGTGTGTGTGCGTGTGTGTGTGTGTGTGTCCCAATATAATCCCACTGCCTTTAGCAGACATTTTTGCATAGCAGCTGTTTGTGTTCGTGGTGGAACTGCTTTACGGCTTTGAAATCTACAGGCTGTTCTGTGAAATAAAGCTGCTTTAAACTATTCTGGACTCTTTCATTGGATTTACCTGGTCTCATTTGGGACCATCTGAAACAGCTTCTACATCCTGGTCACGCTGCTATAAATCTTTTGTATCGGGTCCATTGACTTTCCCTGCAGTGTCGACGTCTCATCCTGAACCGCTGAGAAACCTGATGGGTGTGGCTTTGTGACCGCCTCCAAACACAAACACACGTGCACGCAAGCATGCACACACACGTGCACACAAGGGGACACACTGCCTTCGTACCTTGAGCTGAGAATATGTCATCTAGGTGGTGGGAGGAGGACAGGACCCAGGCGGGACAGAGAAGGAGCTGAAGGCCCAGCACAACTGTGGACACCTCCATGCTCCTGCTCCTGCTCCTGTTTAAACACACACACACACACACACGGTGAGTGGCCTCAGGGAGCCGCGTTGTGTTGTCACCGGCTCCTTTGTGGACTAAATGGACTCAAGCTGCCTGAAGTAGTAGCAAAGACAGCTGAAATTACAGTCGCGAGCCAACACGTCCTCAGCTGTGCCTGTTTGCCAGAATTAGCCCCCCTCTCCGTCTCTCTGACAGTGGGGGGGGGGACGACATAGTAACATGTTCATTCAGACCGATAAAGACAAGTTCATGTAACTATGTTCTACTTTCTCGCCCGTGTGTCTCTTTGGCGCTGCCGGTTCTTTCCATCTACGGCAGAATTGAGACCTAAATGCAGCGCCGGATGTTTGGGCTGTGCGCAGGATGTTATTCGTGTTCTTAATTTACCCCAAAACAAGTTAGACGCGAAAAAGGTGATCTCTTTATGTGGTACCACGTGCGTTTTGGAGCCTGCATTTTAGATGCAGCACTGCTGAAAATCTTCTGGGCTTGGGCGGAGCCGGTCCACAGTTATAACACGTCTTGTTTGTATCTCAGCGCTATTTGCATGTCAATCATGAAACAAACGTAAAAGCCCAACCTATAGACAAGCAGCAGCAGAGTAACTGATCAATTCCTCGTGCAAGAGACTGCGCTTACCTTGACATTATTCTCAACTGGTTACAGCCGATATTCCTTTTCCACTCCTGCAGAAGACAGCCTCGCAGGGAAATATTTTTCAATTTGCGCGATAACAGATTCTTCACCCTTCCTGTCGCTCGCTTTTTGTGACAATTACTGGTAAACCCACGTCGCTCAATCCCGTGCAAATCGATTACATTTACTTAACCAGTCTCCCTGTCTTCTGGGTTCAATACCGCACAGTTTATTAAATCAGGGGACTTTCTACGTAACGCGCCAATGTGATTCCAGCCGTCGGCAGCTAAGAGTAGTCAACTACTGAACCGGAGCAAAAGCGCAACTCAGCTAATTTATATGCATATAAAATCGGCTGGTGGTAACGTAACCATAGTGCGAAAGCCTAAAAAAACTTTTGTCACTGCCCCCTAGAGGAGCAAAGACGTTCATTCAGCCTTGTGAAAAGGACAACCCAATTGGCTTGTCACTGGCGCTGTCCACTGGGCGCTGGTGCTGATCCTTGCTTCACCCACCGCCGAAACATTTGTTTAAATTCAATATACCTCCACCCATTCTTAACACTATGGCATCATAACGTATTGCCCCCTTAATATCAGCCCATCACAGGATATGCCCCATGTGTCAATAAGTAGCCCATGTCGTGCACTTGTTTCTAGGTAGTTTAATTGTTTACGTTCTTAACAGGGGTACCAGGTATTTACGGAGATTTTCCAAATGGGCCACTTTAACATTCTCGCGAGACCGCCGGCTGTGGGGACTGTTTGTTATTTGGGTAATAAGTGATTTTTTCTTGCTTATGCCTCAAAATCTATAGAAGAGCCCTTTCCATTAATTTAAAAAGTAGTATAAATGACAATGAGAATGCATTTGTTAAGAATGGCATGAATACCTGGTCTCAGGTGCACTAAAGACCCGTTGCTTACACAGATGTTTGCCAGCAAAGCAGACATAACATTCCCACACTGCCAACAGTTGTTGGTGGCGCCACCTGTTGAGTGTCTAAGGTAGGAAAGGCTTCTGGTGACATTTTCATTTTTAAATTCTGTGTTATTAAATCAAATATTGTTAGGGTTAGCCAACGATAGCACTGCATCATAGTTTCTTATCATATGGTGGATGGTGTGTGAATTTGATTTGGGGAAATGTACACGGGCCGTGGGCCGGTCTGTGTGTCAAAGTCCCGGGCCGTTTTTCAGTCCCAGTCCGACCGTGTCCACAATCAGTGAGGCACTGAAGTTGTGCCAGGGGGATTCGTATGATTGGTTAAGCTGTAATAATTTGGTATGCTATAATTAAAATTCTAGGGTACTCTGTAACAGTTTATATCAAAGATATAAATGTATTAGCGTAGCCTAGTAGTTCTAAAACCTCTACCCTGGGACTGACACTTTCCCTATTAACGTGTTGCCAAGCCCGGAAGTAGATCACCTAATTCAAGGGTTTGAAGCGGTCTGGAACAGATCAAATCAATGGATCGGCTGAGACGCAGAAGAAAGAACCACTGGACAAATAAAAATTTCATATAGACTAATTCTACACCGATTAGCTCCCCCAAACAGACGTGTCATTTAATTTTAAATATATATTTAATTCGGTGAACAACCTCGTCTGGACCAAGCAGTGACTGAATTGAAAGAAACCTCTGCGTTTTCCCCGATGACTTCCAGCACCACTATGCTAGGACGCCCGCACCGCGGACGGCTCTCTGGTCCGGCATCGGCCTCGGATCCCATTAATATCTCAACACTTGAAGAAGATCGCAAGCGCATTGAACCAAAGATGGGAAACACGTCCCTAGGGGCGACGGAGGCGACGGTATATTCTCACTTCTCGTGATTGGCCACAGTGCGGCGTGCGTTCACAAAATGTAAATGTGACCTGGTATACACCTCGTGGGATAAGAAAATGAACGACTGGAGAGAATCGGTTAAATACCAATAGAATCAGTCTCGGTAGGAGGCATTGACACATGGCTCAGCTAGAGACCACCTGACAAACCAGGCCAACCAATCAGTAGGAAGGCCCACCGAGCTGACTAGATTTTAATAAAGATTTGTATAACCACAATTGCCTTTAAGAGGTTACTTTCCAGATTACAGCCAGACACTAGGTATCGAGATCCTACTGCGCAATATTGGCACGTTCTGTTAGGAAACGCCTTCTCTGTGAAGTAGTGGAGCAATTATTCAATTCGGCTCTCTTCCCATCCATGCTATCAATCGCTCGCAAGGACACGTTTCCTCCGAGTTACGTACTCAAACCACCTTTATGCCCTTAAGCACGTTTCTGCCTCGACGGGATTTGTGGTGTCTACGGGTCGATTATCGGCATCAGGCTGGCACGCGAGGGGTTTTTACGGTAACGACTCGTCGTTCAATAGTGGCTTTAAAATACACGTCCGAGCTTATAACATGGTGACCGAAGCACAAGTTACACGTCTAATGCATAAACCTTACAAATACATTAGAGGACGCCCGCGGGAATGTGTACGTGTGTCTCTCTCTCTCTGTGTGTGTGTGTGTGTCCGCGCCAGCGCGCGCAAGGAGAGAGGTTGAGAGTGAATGGAAGAGTGAGGAAGAGAGAGGGAGGGAGGAAGAGAGAGAGGGAGGGAGAGAGAGAGGGAGGGAGAGAGAGAGGGAGGGAGAGAGGTGTAAACTGTCAGAGAGACGTGAGGACTCGATACTGATGCGGTTCAAGTCGTGTATCTGAGTCGCTGGCTGTGCAATAAAAGGCATCAGGACATTTTGTAGTTTTGTTTCTCTAAAAGCGTAAATTGGCTAACACATTTGTCTGCCTATTACTTAAACGTTGCTGCAAGCTAACTGGCTAGCTTTGACTTGAGGGCTTGTTCCTGAACGTTGGTTTTATACGAATAGCTTCCTTATTCTGAAGAGGAACTACAAAAAGCGGTTGCCGCATCGCTTTGTTTTGTATTTGCTTGTTTCGTCTTTCTGGTTATAATTGTGGAAACGGAGCTTATTTGAACCAAGCTATCGTCCAACTCCAGCTCGTGTTCAACGGGTATCGGAGCGGTGAAAGGGACCAAAGCGATGATGTCGGGTAAATCTATGAAAGACATTGACAGATATCAAGCTGCGCTCAACTCGCTACTATCACTCGAGGAGAATAAATTCTGCGCGGATTGTGAATCAAAAGGTAGGTGGTCGTGTTGGACGATTGTCCGTTCAAACTACAAACGTATTAAAGTGGCTTTCTCGCGCAAAGTGTTTCATCAGCATGTTTGAATGTGAATCTAAAGCAACATGTACGTTACAGACAGAGACCACGCGTTAGTATAAGCCACATATATCATGTCCAACACACTGGGTACGGGGGTGGGCAGGCACGACTAAACGGGAACGCATGAGTCAACCTCCGTTCCCGCATTTTTCCGGAACGTATCCGGTCTGTCTGAGGGAACACGACACTTGCATAATGCGATTTAAGCGAACTTTGAAGGTTGTTATTTAAAGGCCATTGTATAGGGAGTTAACAGGAAGGGCGAATGCATAGTTATTCACGGCGCTCTCCCAGGCTGGTACAAACTGTTCCAATCTGTGCACCTATCAGGTGCATTGGAATAAGCCCTGCCGGTCTCTCTGTCCTTCTGGAGTGAAGGTTAAGGTTAATTCATGCAGTTATGAGTTATGCAGAACAGGATTTTTAATCTGCAATCCATTTTGGTTCCCCAAAAAGTTATCACGTAGTATATAAGTGCGTAGTTCTGCGTTATAAGGTTGGGGTGATGTTTAAATATTATTTGGGTCATATTTTGGTAATGCTATGGTACTGTTAGAGTAACATTGGGGTTCTGTCATGGTAATGATATGGTACTGTTAGAATAACGTTGGGGTTCTATCATGGTTATGATATGGTACTGTTAGAGTAACGTTGGGGTTCTATCATGGTACTGATATGGCAAATATATGATACTATTAGGGTAACATTTGGGTAATAATATGACAATTATATTGTTGGTGTAATGTTTGGGTAATGTAACATCAGGATAATGTTAGGGGAATATTCGTTTTGTAGTTTTGGGGTTTGTAGGTGATTGGTAAGTAGGAACTTTTGTCCTCTTGACTTTTGGATGATTACTCAAGAACCTGTCAGGAACCCAGGCTTCCCCTGGAACCCAGGCTTCCCCTGGAACACAGGCTTCCCTGGAACACAGGCTTCCCTGGAACACAGGCTTCCCTGGAACACAGGCTTCCCCTGGAACACAGACTTCCCCGGAACACAGGCTTCCCCTGAACACAGGCTTCCCCTGAACACAGGTTTACCTTGAACACAGGCTTCCCCTGGAAGAACAGGCTTCCCCTGAACACAGGTTTACCTTGAACACATGCTTCCCCTGAACACAGGCTTCCCTGGAACACAGGCTACCCCTGGAAGAACAGGCTTCCCTGGAACACAGGCTACCCCTGGAAGAACAGGCTTCCCTGGAACACAGGCTTCCCCTGAACACAGGCTTCCCTGGAACACAGGCTTCCCTGGAAGAACAGGCTTGCCTGGAACACAGGCTTCCCTGGAACACAGGCTTCCCCTGGAAGAACAGGCTTCCCTGGAACACAGGCTTCCCCTG
>JACXGK010002992.1:0-15187 GCA_016801125.1 Novumbra hubbsi | reverse complement strand
GCCATTCCTGCCCTACCGGCCTTCATAACCAAATCACATCGCGCACTTGGGTCCCGTCCTCGCTTCTGCGACTCCAGTCCTTACAAATGCACAGTCGCAATGATCAACATGTATATGATTTAACTTTTGCCAAAGCAGCTGTGTCTTCTTGGGGTCGACTCTTAGTGACATTATCCTGGTTGTTTACGTGCTTCTGGTACTTTGCTATTCACCAAACCCCAATCTCTTCCTCCTTTCCTCCCCCTTAACCTCTCCTTCCCCTCTATCTCCTCCCTTAACCTCTCCTTCCCCTCTCCTCCCCCTTAACCTCTCCTTCCCCTCCATCTCCACCCTTAACCTCTCCTTCCCCTCTATCTCCACCCTTAACCTCTCCTCCCCCTTAACCTCTCCTTTCCCTCTATCTCCACCCTCAACCTCTCCTACCCCTCTCCTCCCCCTTAACCTCTCCTTTCCCTCTATCTCCACCCTTAACCTCTCCTTCCTCTCTATCTCCACCCTCAACCTCTCCTTCCCCTCTATCTCCACCCTTAACCTCTCCTTCCTCTCTATCTCCACCCTCAACCTCTCCTTCCCCTCTATCTCCACCCTTAACCTCTCCTTCCCCTCTATCTCCACCCTTAACCTCTCCTTCCTCTCTATCTCCACCCTCAACCTCTCCTTCCCCTCTATCTCCACCCTTAACCTCTCCTTCCCCTCTATCTCCACCCTTAACCTCTCCTTCCCCTCTATCTCCACCCTTAAGATGCTCCTGTATCTGGAGCGTCTGTAACTAATGGTAGACCCAGTCCTGGAGGAGAAGGGTGTCCTGCGGTGTCTCACTCTGACCTGGATCTGTTCAGCTCGGCCTCCACCTCCACTGCTACACACACAGTGAGATACAGAGATGGAGAAGTCAGATGTACACACAAGCCCCCCCAACCAAAACACATACTCCCTCTCTAACGGATCTCTCCTCTATAAGCCGGTAGGTAGCTCCATGCAGAGGAGTCGTGTGGCTGCATCTGTACCAGAGAACCTCAGTCTGTTCCTGGACTCCAAACCGAGGCAGGAGGGGTCTGTGAGGAAGATGTCCAAGGACTCCATCCTGTCCCTCTACACCACTACACCCACATCACACTCCAACCTGGCAACCCATGGTAACAACACCCTTCCTCCATCCTGTCCCTCTACAACCCTACACCCACATTACACTCCAACCTGGCAACTCATGGTACCAATCTCCTGACAGCATTTCCTGTGTTGATAAGTGTCCTTATCTGTGTTCAGAAGCGTTCCTTTAAAACGTCCCCAAACATATGGAATTTAAAGAACTCTGTGCAATATGAATATGAATTTTCATTTAATCATCTTCTTATAATTAAGTCTAACCACCAGGTAGAAAACAAACACCATGAGTGTTCTGGCTTACCAGGATCAGAGTTGAAGAGCCCGGTTCTAGTCTATGAAGTCACATTAGGAATGTCTGTGATGGTCTCAGCTCCTGATTGGTTTGTATTTCTGGGTTTACCTCCAGCTGGTCTGTACATGAACCCAGCCCAGCTTGGCTACTACGGGTCATACCATTCTCTGGCCAATCAGGGGGGAGCCTTGGGAGGGACCATGGTGACATCACACTCCTTGATGTCCCTGAGTGCTCATCAGCAGAACGCCCCAATGGGGGGGCAGCAGCAAGGCATCATGGGAGCTCAGCAGAATGTGTTCGCGGCTCAACAGGGAGTCACGTCCCCGTTCATGGCTGGAGTACCTCATGGAATTATGCAGCAGCAAAGCATCATGGGAGCTCAGCCAAACGGAATGGTTGCAGCACAACAGAATGGCTTCATGGGATATCAGCGTAGCATCACGGGGGCACAGCAGCAAAGCATCATGGGAGCACGGCAGAACAGCTCTACAGTACAAGGACGGCCACAGCAAAGCAACGTGAGACAACAGCCAAGCACTGCAGGACAACAGCATGGCATTGTGGGAGTTCAGCAGAACGGCATGCTGGGAGACGTGGGGGCCGAGCAGCAGCTACAATGGAACATCGCTCAGGTGAGGTACTAAGGTGTGTTATGTGTGTGTGTGTTCATGTGTGTGTGTGTGTTATATGTGTGTGTGTTCATGTGTATATGTGTTCAAGTGTGTGTGTGTGTTATATGTGTGTGTGTGTGTGTTCATGTGTATGTATGTTTATATGTGTGTTCATGTGTATGTGTGTTTTTATGTGTATGTGTGTTTGTGTGTATGTGTGTTCATGTGTATGTATGTTTATATGTGTGTTCATGTGTATGTGTGTTTGTGTGTGTGTGTTTATATGTGTGTGTGTTTATATATGTGTGTGATTGTGTATATGTGTGTTTATGTGTATTGGTTTGTGTGTGTGTGTGTGCAAGTGCGTTTACGTGTGTGTTTATGTATATGTGTTTATGTCTGTGTTTATGTGTGTGTGATTGTGTGTGTTGTGTGTGCGTCAGTATATGAGGTCTGTGTGAGTGGGGAGGATATCTGTGTCTTCCATGTGTTTCCTTGAGCATGTACAGTACGTGTTGTATGTGGAGCTTAATAAAAAGCATAAAATATCTGCATTCTATATGTGTGTGTGTGTTGATGTGTGTGTGTGTCTTTATGTGTGTGTGTTTATGTGCGTGTGTTTCTCCAGATGACTCCTCACTTGGCCGGGCTGAACTTCCATGGAGCCAATAGCACGATGGGACATGGCGATCAGCACATGGGAGGACCAACGAATCAAAGCGCCACCCAGATGATGACCTCACACATCTGGAAATGATGTCATAGAGGCAGTGATGTCATTAAATCGCAGCGGTGCTTGGAAAGTGTAATTTGGGAGTGTTTCTAATGAAAATCAGACATTAGAGGAAGGAGATGAGGGGGATGAATAGGAGCAGAAGGAGGCGACGAAGGAGGTTGCATCTCCTCCCTCTTTCTTTCATAGCCATTTTTCCATGCTTGCCTTCAGATCATTTAACGAGCAAAGGACTACAAATGTAAAGGGGTGACAGAGGTCACACTGGTCAAGGGGCGACAGAGGTCACACTGGTCAAGGGGCGACAGAGGTCGCACTGGTCAAGGGGCGACAGAGGTCACACTGGTCAAGGGGCGACAGAGGTCACACTGGTCAAGGGGCGACAGAGGTCACACTGGTCAAGGGGTGACAGAGGTTGCACTGAACTGGGGCAGCAGATTTAAAAGCTTATCATATGTGTATAAGAGAGTTTACATGTGGGTGTGTTTTTGGGTGTGTGTATAAGAGAGTGTGTGTGTTTGTGGGTGTGTGTATAAGAGAGTGTGTGTGTTTTGGGATGTGTGTATAAGAGAGTGTGTGTGTTTGTGGGTGTATGTATAAGAGAGTGTGTGTGTTTGTGGGTGTGTGTATAAGAGAGTGTGTGTGTTTGTGGGTTTGTGTATAAGAGAGTGTGTGTTTTTGTGGGTGTGCATGATAGTTTGATTCGTGTAAGATAAACAATATCACCCTTTATATCTGAAAAACACCTCAAACTTTACTGTTCCTGACTTGTTTGAAACAGACTTCTGTTAATGGGTTTCCATCCTTGTTGGTATTAGTCTGTATTCAGTTTAAGGGCATATCTTGGATCATCTTAAATTCATATGGACGGATCCTAGCTATCTGCTCCATACAATGACAGAAACTCCTCCAGGGCTATTTGTTAACCTGAATGTTAAAAACCAACAGTATGAATGCATCCTAGATGGCACCCTATTCCCTTAGTTAGTGCACCACAATGTATGTAACGTAGGGCGCAACCAAGGGATTAGGAAGTCATTTGGGATGGAAACCAGAGGACTGCCAGCCACATGTCCTTCAAATAACAACTGGCCAATCACAAGCCAAAGATGACTGCAGCATTTTGCGTTGCGGTGAGTTGGGCATGACAACAGACATTCACTATCCGCTACACACCAGTGAGTACGACAACAGACATTCACTATCCGCTACACACCAGTGAGTACGACAACAGACATTCACTATCCCCTACACACCACTGAGTATAACAACAGACATTCACTATCCTCAACACACTGCTGGTCACAAATGGCACACTATTCCTTTTCTAGTGGTTCACTCCATTTGACCAGAGCTTATGCAGCTCCGGGTCAAAAGTAGTGCACTAATTATGCAACAGCGCAAGTGACTTTTACAAGGTTCCAGACAGCTGGGTATACAAGGCTGGCTCGGAAGAAAACCTGGGTTCTGTTTCACTATACAGAATGTTCTAGTAGGAGCGGTTGACCATATATATATAAATATTATCCCTATGCTGCTTCTATGGTTGCATCCACTTAGAAAAATCTTTTAGTTTTTAAATAAATAGGTGATTGGAAGATTTGAGGTATTAATCTGGGAATTCTCCGTCAATCCTCCGTCCAGAAGTTCATGAAAACCTGGCTGTTTTGGGAGTTATCAGAAACCCCCGCTATGTCTGAAACATAACGTACATTAATAATGTAACTGAGGCCTTATCTTTAACTGTGCATGAAGATGGGAAGTGTATAGGACCAGGATGCAGGAGAAACCTCGTTAAGAATCCAGATAATGGTTGATACAAAATGAATAAGATGATCAATAGATCCAAAGTATCAGTTTGTCAAAGCTGGAATACAAAAATGAGCTAACTTAGGATCCACAAGACAAGATAACTGTGTCCAAGTTCTTCTGATGCCTATATTGGCATCTCCTATATTGTCCACTAAGTTATTTATTTTTGAGCTGGTGGATTTCTGGTCAACGAACAAACATGGATTACAGACAGTTGTGATTGTGAAAGTTGGAGAAACACCCTGCTCTGAATTAAACACGATGTATCAGGACTGCATGACATGAATGTGTGTATCACAATGTAATTGTGTTTTTGAACATGTGTGTGTATCATTCAAGTCTCAGTGCGTTGTGAATGTTTGTTTTGCCTGAGGAATAAGGGCTCAGTTAAATCCATTTATTAAATAGTTGATTCTTCGGTTAGGAGGGAAATAATATTAAAACATAAATAAGAACAAAAAGTGAACTCCCGGGTGAACTTAACTGAAAATATAAAATATCTTATTAGTCACTGAATCTCCATGAAAATGTTCTGTCCTCACTGTAACAAAAGAAAGAAAGAAAAAAATACTTGTGTTATTATTTTCTGAACACCACCTGTAGTTAGATGGATCTAAATAAATATGTCGGATTGTATTTAAGTTAGTCGGTCTAGATTTCGTTGTCCAAGGATTGTTTTTGTCTTTGATTGTTAATTGACTGCGTGTCAATGAATGTATGTATTGAACGTGTCTGTGACCGTCTGTTTGCACAGAGAGATTATCTTAGGCCAGTGCTCTCTGATCAGGGCTTCCCAACACTGTGCCTGGAGAGAAGCCATCCTGTATGTTTTTGCTCCAATCCTAACATAACGTGCAAAGCAAATGCCTCAGCTGAGTTTCTGCAGCTGGTTTTCAGGGAGGAAGGAAGCTGGTTTTCAGGGAGGAAGAGGACTAGTTTTCAGGGAGGAAGAGAAGGGTACTATATTTCTAAGATCTTGGTTGTTCAAAATGCAGCTTTTTGTTGTCCAACCCGTATGTAGCACATTTCATTAATTGCTGGTTGATCAATCAGGTGAGTTACTGCTGGGAAACAAGTGAAAACATACAGGATAGTAGATGGACACAGACAGATGCCTGGTTTCTACATAGGTTCCTACATGCATCCATTGTCCTGAATTTGAAAGAGACAGAACACAATTTAGCACAAGTTTAAAAGGGGCAATTTTCCTTGGCAGCCATGTGAAATGCCCTGTTTACACCTGTTTCAAAAATCCATTCTCCATCGAGACGTTTTTCTGATTCCATCTGGATTGTTTCCATTTATACCAAGATTCTGATTTCAGATAGAACACAACTGCTTTGTCATCACGACTGATTTCAAAATCATCAAACCTAGTCAACAAAATTCCTTTGGGAACATTTTGTCAGAGACAAAGCCACATGATGGCGGAAGGTATAAACCGGTCATTTGAACAACACTTCCAGTTAATAGCTGCTTCCGATGTAACACATTTGAGAATGACACTTTAGAAAAGCAATGAAACATCATCTAGTACCTGCTGTGCATTTCAGGAATCTCCGGCATGGTTTGAGCAATGTTTGAGATGCATATTCTTTTGTTGTTGATGCTGTATATCAGCCAACAAAAGGAATGTTAATGTCAGTAAGAATGATAATCTGCATATTGTTGATTCCCATTATTTTAAATCAGTGTTAATGTCAATTAGAATGTTACTCTGCATTTTGTTGATTCACTTTATTTCTGTGTATTTTGTTTTATTATCTAGATGGTTATTAGATATTAGTCTGTCTATTATTCCCGTTACATTTGAGTTGCAATTTTTTATAATTCAAACATCAGTGTATATAAGTTGTAAATTATATATAATAAATGCGTGTCTATGTTGGGGGAAATGCATCATTAAAATGTTTTGTTGAAATTATAAATCTTATTTATATTGCTTTCCTTTATTGATGTATCTCAAATATTAATCACTAAAGAAAATCCTGGATACTAATCACTAAAACATACTCAAAAAGTGATTCAAATAAAACTTTATTGACTTTGAGTCCAGATGTCACAGGGCATGCAAATACAGGCTTCTGAATCAGAAAATGTCATCTGGTTTGGTAAAAGTTTTGTACAAAACTACGTGCACCTTAAGTAATCAATTCTGCAGCGTACAAACCACAAAAATACCAGTTTTACATTATCAAATACTGCACATAGAAAACATTTACAAAGCACAGGTATAAAATTCCAGCTCCTTGCCTTCACCATCTTCTTCAGATGACCTGCAACCCTTCACTCGTTCAAACTCACTTTAACATGTCATAGAGAAAAGACCATAGGCCAGACCAGGAACTAACAAGACCATAGTCCAGACCAGGAACCAACAAGACCATGGTCCAGACCAGGAACTAACAAGACCATGGTCCAGACCAAGAAGTAACAAGACCATAGTCCAGACCAGGAAGTAACAAGACCATAGTCCAGACCAGGAAGAAAAGACAATCCTTCATGTGCAAATGCCTGCCTTAGATCAGACCAAAGAATTACCCCAATCAGGTGATCCGTCTGTGAGACTCAAGCTTAAACTATTGGCCAGAAACGGGCCGGATCGACCTGCACAGATGTTAACTGAAGCATCTGCCTTGTTCCCTGCATAAGGTGATCTCTCTGGCATGCAAAACATCTCCAAAACATCAGAAAACATCCCAAGAACGTTGCAGTGATGTTTTTGTAACACCTCTGTGACGTTAAAAATAAATGTTTGAGTGAATGGTGGTTGTGAGCTGCTACTGGGTCATATAAAGGTTGCCTTTAAAGGGGGATGCTACCGTTGTCTACAAAGTGGCCTTGTGGTTTTGTGACAGTAAGAGGCTGACAGGCAAAAAGTTGACTTAGGAACTTGTGCTGTGACTAACAACAATTTGAAAGGTTACCTAATATTGAGGAATATCTCGACGAGAGTTGATATGATGACAGTCCGACACAGAAGGCTGCACAATTTTAAACATTTATATGTTTTGTTAGCTCATGGGGCTTTGAAAGTATTGTTGTGAAAAAAAACTCTCAAAATACTGCACAACCCCGAATCTGTATTTTCTGCATTACAGTAACATTTTACATTAATGGTGGTGTCGTGATTTGATCTGAGGGTAGCCCAGATTCGTACAAGTTAAAATGAAACCAGCTCGCTATAACTTTAATAAAATTAATAGGTTGTCAAAATTTGCAAGAGAGTAAATGTTTGGCCACAATGTATAAAATTTTTCATCCATTTATTAATTTGTTTCTCCATGAGTCAATTTATTTCTCCATGAGTCAACCACCCTCACTTGCTAGCTAACAAAAACACAATGCTGGAAGGCCACAAAATATTTTTACTAGCTAGCTAGCTAGTAGCTCAATTTAAGAAAGACAATAATTGCTGTGCCATACATTTATTCTTACATGTATTCTTTAGTCGATGCTTGGTTTTAAAAAAAAGTCGGTGCTAGTTTCGGCTCTATTACCCGGCAACACCGCTAGTTAATTTCACCTGTTATCTAGCATCTGTTTTGGGCTAGTGATCTAGAATCTGTTTAGTGTTAGCTATCTAGAATCTGTTTGCTTCTTTTTGTGCAATTTGAAAACAATTATGGTGGATCAAAACCAACCGAAATCACAATGTCACAGTAAATAAAAAGAGGTAGGAAAAAATATGTATTTGTATAGCTACAAGATTTAAAATATATATGATAGTGACCTCCAGTTTAGAAATGTTACGGCCCAGTCCTGGGTACAACTGCTAATCACTAGATACAGATATTCACATTTCTTAAAAATCGTAGTGCCCATTACACATTGGTGTATATGCAAATTAATCACATCACTCTCATCATCCTCGTCATCTTCATCTTCAAATAACCAAAAGCAAATACAGAAAATCAAAGAACTGTGCTGCAAATATATTTTCCTAAAGTACAAAAGCTTATTAAAGAACAGTGTGTAAACCTTAGAAACAAAACTACTCAGTTAATGCCGATCAGTTATCATCTTGACTCAAAACGACAATCTCAATTATAACCCATTATGTGTTTTACTCCTGCCTAGTTTAAGTTGACCATGGAGGCTTTGACACAAATAAGGAGGACCTACCATGTAGCAAGACAGACACAAACCTGAACCCCAACAGCTACATCACCCTGGGGAGAAGACTGTGGCACAGTACCAAACAACAGCTACATCGCCCTGGGGAGATGACTGTGGCACAGTACCAAACAACAGCTACATCGCCCTGGGGAGAAGACTGTGGCACAGTACCAAACAACAGCTACATCGCCCTGGGGAGATGACTGCTGTGGCACAGTACCAAACAACAGCTACATCGCCCTGGGGAGATGACTGCCGTGGCACAGTACCAAACAACAGCTACATCGCCCTGGGGAGATGACTGCCGTGGCACAGTACCAAACAACAGCTACATCGCCCTGGGGAGATGACTGCCGTGGCACAGTACCAAACAACAGCTACATCGCCCTGGGGAGAAGACTGCCGTGGCACAGTACCAAACAACAGCTACATCGCCCTGGGGAGATGACTGCCGTGGCACAGTACCAAACAACAGCTACATCGCCCTGGGGAGATGACTGCGGTGGCACAGTACCAAACAAACAACACCTGAACAGTGTGTGATGATTCAGAAATACATTCGTAAAACTAAACGTATACAGAGTTCCTTCAGCATAATGTTGTAAAATAATTTTTTAAAAAACATTTTTGTTCACATTTGCCACGGTATACCTGTGCTACAACAGTGGAGCAACATCTAAAGAAAATAAGGCATATTTTTAACTGGACAAGCCCTCATTTATAATGAGAATCTAAAGGTAGATTTCCCATCAACACCTCACAGTCGTGATTACGCAACTCACTCCTCTAAAATGACTCCTCTCCTCCCGTTACTGAGAAAAATCAATATAACCACTAAAAAAAGAAACATTTGTTGTTAATTTAAAAACATTTCAACAAAGAAATCTTCCCAAACATTGAGAAGTAGGTTTTCTATTTTCCTATAAAAAGGGCATACTCAATAGGGAACATTCTGAGAAAAAATGAAAAAAAATTAAATGATCTCTCTCAAAAGAATAATCAGACAGCGGATGACAGGATACAATGGTTGTGTTTAGGGTCTAGGGTTAGGGTTTAGGGTTAGGTACATTCTCAACTCCCCTGAACTATATCATCTTAAAGCTGTGTTCATATTGACAGAGGAAAACATACCTTACTCCTTTACATCTACAAAGCAAACCTGCAAAGACATTTCTCTCATATTCTACATCTCTGTTCAGGATTACATATTAGTCAAAAACATGCACAAGAATATTAGCAAGCTGTCTTTATATTCGTTCACTTTCTTACTTCCTGATTGTCTTTCTCTAGCTACTCCCCCACACACTGTCACACAAGCATCCTTCTCCCCCACACTGTCACACAAGCATCATTCTCCACACACAATGTCACACAAGCATCCTTCTCCACACACACTGTCACACAAGCATCCTTCTCCACACACACTGTCACACAAGCATCCTTCTCCACACACACTGTCACACAAGCATCCTTATCCCCACACACTGTCACACAAGCATCCTTCTCCACACACACTGTCACACAAGCATCCTTCTCCCCACACACTGTCACACAAGCATCCTTCTCTCCACACACTGTCACACAAGTATCCTTCTCCCCACACACTGTCATACAAGCATCCTTCTCCCCCACACACTGTCACACAAGCATCCTTCTCCCCACACATTGTCATACAAGCATCCTTCTCCCCCACACACTGTCACACAAGCATCCTTCTCCCCACACACTGTCACACAAGCATCCTTCTCCCCACAGACGGTCACACAAGCATCCTTCTCCCCCACACACTGTCATACAAGCATCCTTCTCCCCCACACACTGTCACACAAGCATTGTTTTCCCCCACACACTGTCACACAAGCATCCTCTCGTTATGTGACTTTAATCAACCCTGCACTGGCGATACATCAATACATTTTTTGCTTGCCGAAGGCACCAACACTTCATCGATCAATGCAACTCCAGGAGGAAGTTTTGCCTATTTACAGATGTAAGATCAGTTTCCCCACCATCGATCCTCACCTTAACCAGGAGAAGGGTAAATGCTGAACTGACCTAGGATCAGCATCTAGGGACTTCTACAGCCGTTTCGTGCTACCAGGTTGTCGTTGTGATGTCATCCTGCTCCCCTCATCCATCAGCAGAGCTGTTCTACCTGATTCATATAATAATACTTTATACAATAACACCTCATAAAATAATACTTTATATAATAACACCTCACATAATAATACTTTTCTTTACACTAATGTAATGTCCAGAGGGAATACTTTCGGGACCTGTAGAGTTACTTTGAATTCCTGTTGAGTTACTTTACAGTGTAGTTGAGTTACGATATAGACTTTTAGCATTATTTTACAGTTCTGTAATGGTAAATTAGAACTTCACAGTTCTGTTGAGGTACATTACAGTCCTGTTCAGTTACTGTATAGACCAACTTTACACTCCTGTAGAGGTACATCCCAGTCCTGTTCAGTTACTGTATAGACCAACTTTACACTCCTGTTGAGGTACATCCCAGTCCTGTTCAGTTACTGTATAGACCAACTTTACACTCCTGTTGAGGTACATCCCAGTCCTGTTTAGTTACTTTATAGACCAACTTTACACTCCTGTAGAGGTACATCCCAGTCCTGTTCAGTTACTGTATAGATCAACTTTACACTCCTGTAGAGGTACATTACAGTCGTGTTAAGTTACTATATAGTCCTACAGTCCTGTTGTCGTACTTTGCACTCCTCCTGAATAACTGTATTGTCGTACTTAACATTCCTGTTGAAGTATTTCACAGTCCTGTTGACTGTACATCTCATTTGACAGACAATATGATACCACATCTACACTTTCTGAGAGGCAATAGGAGATTGTTACCCCGTCCTCTTCTAAGAGTGTTAGGGAAAAGTGGACACTTTGGGAAGTTGTCTTTACATTGGGGTTTACATTTACACGTTCTTGCATTTTCCTCCTGATAGTTCTGTAGTTAAACATTGAGTATGTACTCCATATATAATGCTGAGACACACAAGCTCATAGAAATTCCCCAAAATCCCAAAATACAAAAACGCGTAACTTAAAAGTTCAAAATAAGTAACCATCAAGCTGTAAATGGGGTCCTTTTGGTTCTTATTTGTACATCTATAGCATTTTAATATGCATTACGATTTAATAATTACTCTTTTTTCTCCTTTCCTGACCTCTATCCAATAGCTCTTTTCTGCCAGCAGTCAATTACACATCCTTTCAAAGAAAACTCTTCATTACAGTTATCCACTGAAGTAGATAAAAGCACAATAAAAACGACTTCGTAAACATAACCATACAGAAGTAGAGAGAAGACAGACAGTAAGGAAACATACTGGAAACTCTCCCAGAATTCAACCCCCAACAGACGGTAACAGCAGTCATCACACAGGGGGAGAGGAAGGGGGAACCTTGGTTTGGGGTCACAGTCACCTGAATGCACCTTGAAAAGTTCAAACGGCATCAACAATGTTTGATGAGAAAGCAGCAAGAGAGCCGCTAGGAAGTGTGTCAACAGTGGAACGCATGGAACCGCAGGTCACAATGAGTTAAGGAGCGTCGTTTAAACGTTGTCACATCACCATCAACTACCAGTAACAACAATTATCAGACATCTGGAGAAAAAAAAACATGTATACATTAATAATTGAAACGAAAATAAATATTGTGTAAGTCAAACAGTACATAACAATATACAGTAGACAAACTCTTTGAAAGATTTGTAAAAATTTGACTGCAAGACTTTGTTCCGCAGCTCTCATAAAAACGTCAGAGCTTTTGTTGAAATGTCAGTATCAAGGTTGGAAAACCTTGTTTCCATAGATTTGAGTGAGTTAGCATCTTGGTTTGGCGGTTGGGTTGTCAAGCGCATTGGTCCCTGTATGTTTTGGCCGTTAGCTTCAAAGGAAATGAACAATGATATTTAACCAATTCCACTCATGCCTAAATCACGTGATCGTACAGGGTCTGGATACCTTTTGTTTGACTAAACATAGAATATTGTTTTAGGCTGGCATTCAATAAAATATCACAAATGGTGTTAAAACCAGAATGAACTACACTAAACAGTGAATGTTTCTGTTTCTCATGGAGGAATACAAATGCTAAAGTCAATAAACTGTTATGGTAAAGTGCTGCAGAATGTGATTTGCTTACATACATGACAAATCCAGATCCTAATCTAGAGCACACTGTGCATTGTGGAATGTCTCGTATGTTACCATTGATACAGTAGAAAGGTAAATAGAACTCAGTTTAAATGCTGCAAAATGTGGGGGGTGGGAGGTCAAAGTAAGACGAAAAAGGAGAACCTCTAAGCGTTATCTACTTTGTTAGATCAGATTTGTCTGACTGGGCACCAATGACAACACAGTAGTCTCACCCTCTTCCCCTGGGCCATGCCAACATTACTGAGATCATTTACATTATGAACAATCTTATTCAAACAACAGCATCTTAAAATTAAAAGTGAAGGTCAATAAAATCTAGCCACAAAACCCCCAAAAAGTACAGAGACTGATAAATTAACACGGTAAGGGCGTTCAAACAAATGTGTTCAATAATTGTTAGGTACACAATGGCGCCCAAAAATCATGTGTTACAAATTATTTTAAATAATTAGACTGGAATGGAAATCCAGTCAGTTCAAATAAAACCTCCTGATATGGAGGTTAGTTCTTTGCAGTGCAGCAATAGTATTGATCTGCACTGTAAACATTCAATCAGTTTGGAATCGTAACTTACTTAAAGTACATTACAACTGTTGTCAAGGAGGCCTAACCAGTAACCAGTAACCAGTATATCATTATACCAGTAACCAGAATACCCAGATCTTATTATGATGCAATATTGGTGATCAGGAGTCATTTCCAAAATATCTGGAAAAATGGCATTCAGTGAAATTAAGATTAAGATTAAGAGTTTTAGATTTTATGAGAAGCCAATCAATGAGGAAATATTGTTTTCATCCTTCTACGTTGGAGTTGTTCAGCAATAGCAGTGACCTTACCGCCTAACTTGAAAGGTTAAAGGGATAAGTTCACACCGATGCAAGATATTCATCAGAAAGATCTACTACCTGCTTCCTCAAGTAGAGTAACAACAAACACATCAAATAGGAGGTCAGAGAAATTGAGAAAGCTCAACCCAGGTGCTGGTAGTGTACAACAGGAACAAATATGACAGAAGATTACAGTACATCTCTGGGAAATGAAGTCCAGTGTGTTTTTCACCAAACAAGTCAACAGTGACCTCCAACTGTTGACCAAAACTACATTTCCAAGAAGCTTTTTTTTCAGGAGGGACCTAGGACACCTATGATGGTGTTTTGTCAATAGGGCCTCCTGTGGCCCACAATGCAGCTTGTTCTTGAGGGATGCTGGTTGGTTGGTAATAGATTGTTCTCGATGGAAACGATGAGCTCTTGACACTGAACACTAGCAATGCCCCTCCATCTTCCTCGACTCGGTGCTGTGCAACGTTATTCACTGTCTCTAGACGGTGACTCAAAGCAAAACAAATAGCCAAACATCTACTGTATGTGACCTGTCAGGGTCTTAAAGGCAAGCTAAAAATAGCACTTCAAAATGTTTCAAAAGGGTTTGCAAGCAAACGTGCAGGATGCAGCCATTACACACAAACACAAAATATCTACATTGCCAATCTATATATCAATTTCTATATACTTATAAACTCTACTTTGTGAAAATGATCAGATTTGCACTGCTACCTCACATCATAGTGATTGTGTAAACATATAGTCTAGATGTGCCCTTTGACCCTCAACCCCAACCTGTGTGTGTGTTTAGAATATCTTACTTTTTTGCATTGCATCTAAGTCATAGACTCTGCTACATATCCATAATTCAATATCGTATAACTAGCATTACTAATAGTAACAATAAGAATTGCTTTGGTTTTAAAAAATAAAGTTTTTTTTTCTTTTTCTCAGTTTGGCATAGAGAGTTTAAAAACGGGCATCGGGGTGACATGGCCCTGGGATTAGTGAAGTCTGGCTTTTGTTAAGACGGTGGAAGTGGAATGAGGAGTTCGCTCATCAACTCCCCTGGTGTGAAGATATGAGCTGGGATATGGGAGCTACTGAGAGATGCTACAGGGACACTCTGTTCTGGGAAATCACATGTTATCTAACTTAATCATGGGCATGAATCTGTGTGTGTGTGTGTGTGCTCTTGTCTGTATGTGTACATACTGACTGCATTTACATGTGTGTGTGCTCTTGCCTGTATGTGTACATACTGACTGCATTTACATGTGTGTGTGCTCTTGTCTGTATGTGTACATACTGACTGCATTTACATGTGTGTGTGCTCTTGTCTGTATGTGTACATACTGACTGCATTTACATGTGTGTGTGCTCTTGTCTGTATGTGTACATACTGACTGCATTTACATGTGTGTGTGCTCTTGCCTGTATGTGTACATACTGACTGCATTTACATGTGTGTGCTCTTGTCTGTATGTGTACAT